>JAAOOA010003302.1:0-16036 GCA_012861695.1 Trematomus loennbergii | reverse complement strand
GGTATTTGTTTCAACATGTAAGAAGTAGAAAGTACAGGTATTTGGGTTCAACATGTAAGAAGTAGAAAGTACAGGTATTTGAGTTCAACATGTAAGAAGTAGAAAGTACAGGTATTGTGTTCAACATGTAAAGAAGTAGAAAGTACAGGTATTTGTGTTCAACATGTAAGAAGTAGAAAGTACAGGTATTTGTGTTCAAAATGGAAGAAGTCAAAGTAAAAAGTGGTCAGAAAAATAAGTAGTGGAGTAAAGTACTGATACCAGACAAATGTCCTTAAGTACAGTAACAAAGTATGTGTACTCCACTACTTCCCACCTCTGGTGACATCAGAAGAACAGATGGTGAACTTTAAATCCTCCCTTAGTGTTAGAAACATCTCCCTGGTCCCCGGCTGAGCTTCAACCTCAGGATCCATGTATCTGTGATCCTCTCCAGAATGGAAGGAGTCATCACATACAGAGCATCAACTAGTTCCTGAACAGTGTCCTTCACATGCTGATATCCAAGAGAGGGAGTTAACACAGTCACAAGATGGAGGAATAGAAAGCAGTTCAATGTTTACTTCAGATTAGCTCCACGTCAGAAATGAGCATGCTTGTCATATGTCTATCTCCATAGAGGCTGAATCATCATGTTAATCACATTGCTATCATATGGCTCAAACAGTCCTGATGCTCTTCGAGGTAATCATACATCCTGTCATGTACAAAATACTGAGTTTTCTTTCATAAATGTTGGCTTTTTCTCAAAATTCTGACTTTTCTAAAAAATATGACTTTTTCTCAAATTATGACTTTTTCTCAAAATTATGACTTTTTTAGAAATCTGACTTTTCTCAAAATTATGACTTTTTCTCCGATATCTGACTTGTTCTCCAAAATCTCCAAAATCAGAATTTTTCTAAAAATGATGACTTTTTCTAAAAATGATGACTTTTTCTAAAAATGATGACTTTTTCCTAAAAATTATGACTTTTTCTAAAAATTATAATTTTTTTGAAAAATTATTAATTTTTCTAAAAGTCAGAATTTTGAGAAAGTCAGATTATTCTAAAAAAGTCAGAATTTGAGAAAAGTCAGAATTGAGTCATTTTTTTTGAAAAAGTCAGAATTTTTTAGAAAAGTCAGAATTTTTCAAATATTCATTTTTAGAAAAATTATTCATTTTTAGAAAAATTATTCATTTTTAGAAAAATTATTAATTAGCTCCACGTCAGAAATGATCATGCTTGTCATATATCTCCATAGAGGCTGAATCATCATGTTAATCACATAGCTATCATATGCCTCAAACAGTCCTGAAGCTCTTCTAGGTAATCAGACATCCTGTCATGTTCACAGCTACAGTTGGGATACCTTTGTTAGCATGCTCTCATATTGGAAGAGGACATTCACTATTTTCCGAACACTTATGATACCGTTTTCCATCGCAGGTCTCAGGAGCGGCGGCTTCAGAGGGTCGCGGCGAGGGAGAGGAGGGTGACGAAGACCATCCTCTGCATCCTGATGGCCTTCATCGTCACCTGGACGCCGTACAACGTGATGGCGGTGGTCGCCGCCTTCTGCCACTCGTGTGTGCCGGGCTTCCTCTGGACGGGGGGGTACTGGCTCTGCTACATCAACAGCGCCATCAACCCGGGCTGCTACGCTTTCTGCAACGTGGCCTTCAGGAACACCTTCCTCCGCCTGCTGCGCTGCAGGAAGAGCAGCCGGTGAAGCAGGGAACTGTGATGATGTGCCTTCAATATATTCTCACATTGTAATGACGACTGATGAAGCAGCTCGGACTGACGGTCAGTGAGAAACTTCCCATTGGACTCACAGAAACCGGGACATTCTTCAATATATTCTAACGTTTTATAGATTAATAAGAGCTGCAGGGATGATACAGGAAGCCGAGCCGATGATACCATACGATACCATAATACTTTACTGGTCAGATCCAGTCTGAAATGCTCCTTGCATCACAGCAGCTCAATGTGTAACATCAACAGACAAACATCAAGACACATGAGAAACAAACAACCAACATGGAACATCCCAGCAGGATCAGAGAGCTGCTCAAAGAGCCTTCAGCGTGCATCTGATCTGGATTCAGCTCTGTATGTGAGGACTGACGATCAGTAAATACCACCGAGAAACTTCCCATTGGACTCAGAGAAACCGGGACATCCTTCAATATATATATAATATATATTCTTTTATAGATTAATAAAAGGCAGATTAAAACAGAGCTGCAGGGATGCTGGTATTGACCTGTGTTGGTTCCTGAAGGCAGCATCTCTCTGGTCCAATGAGATTCATCCATGTGATTTTGGATTATGTCAGAGAATAATCTCTGTGTCAAACAAACGTTTATGAGCAGCAGGATAATCTCCACATATTAACACCACTCTGTGATTTCTGAGGTAAAAAGCTAACGTTGGGCTATAGAGGAACTACAGCACGGTCACATGACTTCACGTCACCACCGCTAAGCTAAAGGAGGCTAATGTTGGGCTATAAAGGAACTACAGCACGGTCACATGACTTCACGTCACCACCGCTAAGCTAAAGGCGGCTAATGTTGGGCTATAAAGGAACTACAGCACGGTCACATGACTTCACGTCACCACCGCTAAGCTAAAGGAGGCTAATGTTGGGCTATAAAGGAACTACAGCACGGTCACATGACTTCACGTCACCACCGCTAAGCTAAAGGAGGCTAATGTTGGGCTATAGAGGAACTACAGCACGGTCACATGACTTCACGTCACCACCGCTAAGCTAAAGGTGGCTAATGTTGGGCTATAAAGGAACTACAGCACGGTCACATGACTTCACGTCACCACCGCTAAGCTAAAGGTGGCTAATGTTGGGCTATAAAGGAACTACAGCACGGTCACATGACTTCACGTCACCACCGCTAAGCTAAAGGAGGCTAATGTTGGGCTATAAAGGAACTACAGCACGGTCACATGACTTCACGTGACCACCGCTAAGCTAAAGGCGGCTAATGTTGGGCTATAAAGGAACTACAGCACGGTCACATGACTTCACGTCACCAGCTAAGCTAAAGGTGGCTAATGTTGGGCTATAAAGGAACTACAGCACGGTCACATGACTTCACGTCACCACCGCTAAGCTAAAGGTGGCTAATGTTGGGCTATAAAGGAACTACAGCACGGTCACATGACTTCACGTCACCACCGCTAAGCTAAAGGCGGCTAATGTTGGGCTATAAAGGAACTACAGCACGGTCTCATGACTTCACGTCACCACCGCTAAGCTAAAGGTGGCTAATGTTGGGCTATAAAGGAACTACAGCACGGTCACATGACTTCACGTCACCACCGCTAAGCTAAAGGAGGCTAATGTTGGGCTTAAAGGAACTACAGCACGGTCACATGACTTCACGTCACCACCGCTAAGCTAAAGGTGGCTAATGTTGGGCTATAAAGGAACTACAGCACGGTCACATGACTTCACGACACCACCTTGTTTTTGTGCATTAATCAGACTCCAGGCTTCTTTCATGGAACAACAATGATCCGGAGTCCAAAAATTAAACCCTATAAACTTTAATCAACATGGGGCTGAAGCGGCCTCTCTGCGTGTTGAAGCTCTGTGATTGGATGTTTGATGCCGCAATGCACCTTGGGATACGTAGTTTACTCTTCTGTCCAGGATCCGTGTCCCTCTGAGCTAATATCTTATATTCTTTACACAGTGTCTTTGTTCATGTTTATGTTTATTTAGGATCCCCAGTAGCTTTTGCTCTTGACAAAAGCTACTCTTCCTGGGGTCCGACACTTACAACAATACAACAATAATACAACAATAATACACAATAATACAACAACATTCAAGACATCATCAACAATCTCCAACAAAAACTATTTGATCATAAAAATAAAGTTTTTTTGCTAAATTGGACATTTTTTAGAAAAGTGATAACACGAGATTGCAGACGTTTCTCAACCGGAAGCCATGATAGGTTTCTCTGCATAACTCCAATATGAGTGCGCTTCGAACAGCGGAGAGCGAGTCTGGCAGCCTTGTTTTTGTAATTTCTGTACGTGTGTTTTTGCTGCTGATGACCATATGACCGGACAGTACTCAAGATGTGACAAAACCAGAGACTGAATGACTTGTTTCAAAGTGGTTGGTGTTACATACTTTGTACATTTTCTCGTCACAGCTATGCTCCTTCCCATTTGAGTTACGATACTGTCTATTTGCTTTGTCCACTGTAAACCAGGCTCAACTGAGGATTGCTGCTTAACATGTGTCTGGATCCGAACACCATTGCTTTTGTCACGATCTGTCTGTGTTGTGTTTTGTCTTGTCTTTTTCTGTCTCTGGTTTCCTGTTTTGTTTTGAAATGTTTTCCTCCTTGTGTCTTGTCTGATCCTACTCCGTGTGTTTGCCTTCCCGTCGTTAGTTTCCCTGGTGTGTCTGATTGTGCCTCATTGTGTTCACCTGTTGCCCTTGTGTTTCTGCCTCCCCTGCCCAGCTGTGTCTTGTCCTGTGATTACCCTTCTGTGTATTTAGTCTCCCCTCTGCTCCATGTCTGTTCGTCGTCATTTCATGTCCCTGCTACCTGTCGTCTCTGCTTGTCCATGTCCTCTCCCGTCTGTAAGTTTGTTCCTGTCTGTCGTGTTCCCCGGTTTGTTTCTGTTTATTAGTTTCTTGTTTTTTATGCCTTCAGCTTTTGATAATAAAGCCACTTTTTGTTAACAACCTTTTTGTATTTTTTAACTGCACTTGGGTCCTATTTCCCCAAACCTGACAGCTTTTGTGTTTGCTATGTTGAGTAGCAGTTTGTTATTGTTGACCCAGTCTGCTATGGCTTTCATCTCTATTTGAAGTAGATAGTGTAACTCACTGCATGTTGATGCTGTACTGTACATTGTGGAATCATCAGCATACATTATTACACTGGACTTCTTTAAGACGTAAGGAAGGCCATTTGTGAATATAGAATACAACAAAGGCCCAAGTGAACTGTGGGACCCCACAATGCAACGCCTTACTTTCAGAAAAGCTCCCATTGAAAAAGCCTCGCTGCCTTCTCGTCAGGTAGCTCTCCATCCAACACATAGCAACAGAACCAAAGCCATAGCTTTTGAGTTTGTTCAGCAGCAGACTGTGATCGCTCACATCGGAAACATGACAGCTCCTACAAGCCTCCTATCATCCGTGCTCTTGAACCAGTCGTCGGTCATTTGTGCAAGTGCTGTACTTGTAGAGTGACCATCTCTATAGGCATGTTGGTAATTCCTTGTCAGATTGTTACTTGCAAAGTAGTATTGAATTGACTGACTTAACACTGGGAGGAGACTTATAGGTCGACTATTGGAACCAGCAAAGGTCTTTCTTTTATCCTTGGGCAATGGGATAACCTTGGGATAACCTTGGGATAACCTTGGGATAACCTTGGCTCCCTTCCAGATCTCGGCGCACGCCCAATCCAATGGCTTGGATATGTATTTGGCCGTCATTTTGAGCAGTTTCCCATCCAAGTTGTCGATCCCAGGAGGTTTATCATCGGACATTGTTGTGATGATCCAACCGGAGAGGTGTCCTTCAGAGACCTCGCCTCACAGGAAGTCACTTCAAAGAGATACGGAGCGACGCTTCAACGCTTTCATTCAATGAAGTTTCTCTGGTCATGATCAACAGTATGAAACACCTCTGTGGCTTTATTATAAACTGATTACAACCTGCTGTGACACGGTTCCTGTTTTCGTGCTGTCCCTGAATGTTACATAATGCATAAATACCATTTGATTCACCTGTCAATCAAAACGTTACCCAAGAAGCTTTTAGCATCGAAAATACTAAAAGTACCAAATGTAAAGTAGAGTAGAAGTACTAGATCTTGTAGTAGAAGTACTCAGATCTTGTAGTAAAAGTAGAAGTACTCAGATCTTATATGAGTTAAAGTAGAAGTACTCAGATCTTGTAGTAAAAGTATAAGTACTCAGATCTTATACTTGAGTTAAAGTAGAAGTACTCAGATCTTGTAGTAAAAGTATAAGTACTCAGATCTTGTACTTGAGTAAAAGTATAAGTACTCAGATCTTGTACTGGAGTAAAAGTATAAGTACTCAGATCTTGTAGTAAAAGTATAAGTACTCAGATCTTGTACTTGAGTAAAAGTAGAAGTACTCAGATCTTGTACTTGAGTAAAAGTAGAAGTACTCAGATCTTGTACTTGAGTAAAAGTAGAAGTACTCAGATCTTGTACTTGAGTAAAAGTAGAAGTACTCAGATCTTGTACTTGAGTAAAAGTAGAAGTACCAGAGTGTAGGAATACTCTGTTTCAGTAAAAGTCCTGCAATCAAAATGTTCCTCAAGTGAAAGTATAAAGTATTATCATCAAAATATAGTGAAAGTAGCGACAGTAAAAGTAGTCATTGTGCAGATTGTCATTTCAGAATAATATATATGATATGTTTTATAATGATTGATCATGAAAGTGTTCTCAAAGCTGGTAAAGGTGCAGCTAGTTTGAAGTACTTTGTATACTGCAGGGTAGCTTGTGGATTTACTCCAGGTGGAACTAAAGTCTGATTAATATCTGAAGCACATTCAGATGATCTGATTATTATCACTGATTCATATTCATCTCACATCTCAACACTCAGATCCACAGAAACACAACCCAGAACAATGTACAGGTTTTATTTTGTTCATTTATACGAGTCTCATTTTGCAACGTCAATAATCTAAAGTTCAAAAATAGATTTCAAAGAGGATTGATCTTCAGCTACTGGGAGGAGCTTCACTACGTTAAACACTACGAGCTGCAGAGCTACTGCAAACACACGGGGACAAATCGAGCGAGGTCGGAGTGTTTCAGAGGAGTCTCGGTTTGTGATGAAGAAGAGGATCGTCAGGAGGAAGAGGAGGAAGTCATCTTCATCTTCTTCTGTCCTTCAGTTGGTCTTCTTTTCCCCTGGAGGACAGACCACATTCAGACGAGTCAATAACTGAGCCGACTCAAAACCATCACTAAACAACAGCCAGACATGAGTCCTAAACCTGGACATGAGTCAGCATTATGAGTCCTAAACCCTGACATGAGTCAGCATTATGAGTCCTAAACCCTGACATGAGTCAGCATTATGAGTCCTAAACCTGGACATGAGTCAGCATTATGAGTCCTAAACCTGGACATGAGTCAGCATTATGAGTCCTAAACCTGGACATGAAGTCAGCAGCATTATGAGTCCTAAACCCTGGACATGAGTCAGCATTATGAGTCCTAAACCTGGACATGAGTCAGCATTATGAGTCCTAAACCTGGACATGAGTCAGCATTATGAGTCCTAAACCTGGACATGAGTCAGCATTATGAGTCCTAAACCTGGACATGAGTCAGCATTATGAGTCCTAAACCTGGACATGAGTCAGCATTATGAGTCCTAAACCTGGACATGAGTCAGCATTATGAGTCCTAAAATGACATGAGTCAGCATTATGAGTCCTAACCTGGACATGAGTCAGCATTATGAGTCCTAACCCCTGACATGAGTCAGCATTATGAGTCCTAAACCTGGACATGAGTCAGCATTATGAGTCCTAAACCTGGACATGAGTCAGCATTATGAGTCCTAAACCTGGACATGAGTCAGCATTATGAGTCCTAAACCTGGACATGAGTCAGCATTATGAGTCCTAAACCTGGACATGAGTCAGCATTATGAGTCCTAAACCCCTGACATGAGTCAGCATTATGAGTCCTAAACCTGGACATGAGTCAGCATTATGAGTCCTAACCCTGACATGAGTCAGCATTATGAGTCCTAAACCTGGACATGAGTCAGCATTATGAGTCCTACCTGGACATGAGTCAGCATTATGAGTCCTAAACCTGGACATGAGTCAGCATTATGAGTCCTAAACCTGGACATGAGTCAGCATTATGAGTCCTAACCCTGACATGAGTCAGCATTATGAGTCCTAAACCTGGACATGAGTCAGCATTATGAGTCCTAACCCTGACATGAGTCAGCATTATGAGTCCTAACCTGGACATGAGTCAGCATTATGAGTCCTAACCTGGACATGAGTCAGCATTATGAGTCCTAACCCTGACACGAGTCAGCATTATGAGTCCTAACCCTGGAATGAGTCAGCATTATGAGTCCTAAACCTGGACATGAGTCAGCATTATGAGTCCTATCCCCTGGAATGAGTCAGCATTATGAGTCCTAACCCTGAATGAGCAGCATTATGAGTCCTAACCCTGGAATGAGTCAGCATTATGAGTCCTAACCCTGGAATGAGTCAGCATTATGAGTCCTAAACCCTGGACATGAGTCAGCATTATGAGTCCTAACCCTGGAATGAGTCAGCATTATGAGTCCTATCCCTGGAATGAGTCAGCATTATGAGTCCTATCCCTGGAATGAGTCAGCATTATGAGTCCTATCCCCTGGAATGATTCAGCATTATGAGTCCTATCCCCTGGAATGATCAGCATTATGAGTCCTATCCCCTGGAATGAGTCAGCATTATGAGTCTAAGCCCTGGAATGAGTCCCCAGCCCCCCCACAGAGCCTCACCCCTGGTCTTCTTCCCTTTGGAGGCGCAGGGCTTGGCCACCGTGACGCTGGGCTGGCACTCTGCGTTGAACAGAGCTCTCTTCAGAGTTCCTGAGCGGCTCTTCGTGTTCGTGTCGGCGTCGCAGGACCCCCAGGGGGCGAACTTATACTTACAGTCGCCTGCAGAGGAACACAACGTACTTTAATATACTTATATATTGTATATTTATGTGTGTAATCAGTGTGTTTGAGATGTATATAAAGTGTCTATTCAGTGTGTATTAGAGTGTGTGTGCAGGTGTGTGTTTGTGTGTGTGTGTGTGTGTGTGTGTGTGTGTGTGGTGTGGTGTGTGTGTGTGTGTGTGTGTGTGGTGTGTGTGTGTGGTGTGTGTGTGTGTGTGTGTGTGTGTGTGTGTGTGTGTGTGTGTGTGACTCACTGATGTCCTTCTTCCAGTTGCAGGGCACTCTGCAGTGGATCTTGTCTCTCGTCTCTCCACACACTGCGTCTCTCAGTCCGTCTCCACAGTCTCCCTGTTCGGGGACACACTTCCCGTACTGAGTCTCTGCGGGGGGGCAGTCTGAGGGGGGCGGTCTTATCATGTTTACCACCTGGGGGGGGGGGGGGGGCACATTGATTTAAATTGAGAAGAAGTCCAAACATTTTGACAGAAACACAGGAATATATATTTTGGAAAAACAAATTTGGTTTGAAAAAAGTTCAGATATTTGGTGTTAAGTTTCAATATTTTGAAACATCACAAGTGTTTATGAAGAAGTTGGAAATCTGCATATTTTTTATATAAGATTAGAAATGTTTTAATATTGAGATTGAGTTCAATCGGAAAGAGTCAGAACATTTTGACAGAAACATGGGAATATATAAAAAAATTGAATTTGGAAAAAGTTCAAATATGTTGTGTTAAAGTTCTAATATTTTGAAACATTACATATTTTTAGATAATATTCAGTGTGTGTGTGTGTGTGTGTGTGTGTGTGTGTGTGTGTGTGTGTGTGTGTGTGTGTGTGTGTGTGTTCATGATAAACTGGATAGGAGTTTTGAATCAGAGTTTAAGGGACTTCAGAGATTAAAATAAGAAACAAACTCGATGAACTCAGAATCAGAGTTTTGATTTGATATTACAGTGTGTGTGCAGTGTATTAGAGTGTGTGTGCAGTGTGTATTAGAGTGTGTGTGCATTTTTATTAGAGTGTGTGTGCAGTGTGTATTACAGTGTGTATTACAGTGTGTATTAGAGTGTGTGTGCAGTTTTTATTACAGTGTGTGTGTGCAGTGTGTATTACAGTGTGTATTACAGTGTGTGTTACAGTGTGTGTGCAGTGTGTGTTGAAGATGTCAAACCAACAGGTAAACCCGGTGTCCACTGTTCACCTGCATGTTGGGGGTGAAATGCATTGGGGAAACAGCAGGAGATCTCTCACCTTTGTGGTTCTTGTTCCTCCGGCTGGCCTCACAGCTGAGAGTCAGCAGCAGCACGAGCAGCGTCACTGAGAACAAACCTCGCATCCTGCACACACACAGCAATTACAAATAAATGAGATATTTTACATTATTATAATTCTCTGGATTTCATTTGATTCATTTTTACATCACATCACATGACATCACATGACATCACATGACATCACATGACATGACATGTTACATGTTTAGACGCTTTTATCCAAAGAGACTTCCATACTCAATACTGAGGACAATCCCCACAGGAGCACTTTGGGGTGAAGTGTCTCAGGGACACAACGACATGCTGACTGCAGTGGGGTTTGAACCTGTGACCCCCTTATCCCAACACCAACGCACAACCCACTGCGCCACACCCCGTCTGTTTTCTGCTTTGAACTATCTGTGTTTCTGTTGCTGCTCAAACTCCTGACTTTCACTGAGTGGGTTCATACATGCTGTGAGACTCTCTTTCTTACAAAACAAAAGAACTACAAAGATGGAGAACATAACTATGAGAGTTACAATAAGAACTACAAGCAGTTACAAAAGAACTACAAGCAGTTACAATAAGAACTACAAGCAGTTACAAAAGAACTACAAAGATGGTGAAAATAACTATGAGAGTTACAAAAGAACTACAAAGATGGAGAAAATAACTATGAGAGTTACAATAAGAACTACAAAGATGGAGAAAATAACTATGAGAGTTACAATAAGAACTACAAAGATGGAGAAAATAACTATGAGAGTTACAATAAGAACTACAAAGATGGAGAAAATAACTATGAGAGTTACAATAAGAACTACAAAGATGGAGAAAATAACTATGAGAGTTACAATAAGAACTACAAAGATGGAGAAAATAACTATGAGAGTTACAATAGAACTACAAAGATGGAGAAAATAACTATGAGAGTTACAATAGAAACTACAAAGATGGAGAAAATAACTATGAGAGTTACAATAAGAACTACAAAGATGGAGAAAATAACTATGAGAGTTACAATAAGAACTACAAGCAGTTAACAAAAGAACTACAAAGATGGAGAAAATAACTATGAGAGTTACAATAAGAACTACAAAGATGGAGAAAATAACTATGAGAGTTACAAAAGAACTACAAAGATAGGATAGAGATGCAAAATTACAAAAAAAAGACATACAAAAGAACTAAAATAAACTACTAAAATACTCAAACAACTCGAGAGAATTGCAAAAAAGTCAGAGTTATAGAAAACAACTTAAAAAACACAAAATAACTGCAAAGAGATGCAAAAAACTACAAAAGAAATACCAAGCAGATGCAAAAACAAGCAGTTACACAAGAACTACAAAGATGGGGGAGCAGCTCTTTGTCTCTGAACGCTCAGGGATATTCAGTTTGATGTGTAATCCTGTGTTGTTGAGGCCGACCTGATCGAGCAGATGCTCCACATCTAGTCCAGACCCCCCCCCCTTAAACCCAGTAATCTGAGTATGGGGGCCGCAGATTATAGAAGTGGGCTAATGTATGCAGATATTGTTCCTCTTTCTCTCCACTTCTTCTTCTTCCTCACAGATTGTCCGTCAGCCAATCAGAGACGCCGTGCGGACTCAATGAAGAGATGCACAGGACACCACTGAAACATTATGAAGCTGGCGCGTAAAACTACAAAGAGATTCAAAACCACACTAATAAATGCAAAAGGCCAAAAAAACGACTTGGATACTCAAACAACTACAATAGTTACAACACGACACTTCAAAGATACTCTAACAACGAGGAAGAGTTAAGAACGTAACATAAACCCTGAGTTAAGAAGTAACATAAACCCTGAGTTAAGAACGTAACATAAACCCTGAGTTAGAACGTAACATAAACCCTGAGAAGTTAAGAACGTAACATAAACCCTGAGTTAAGAACGTAACATAAACCCTGTGAGTTAAGAACGTAACATAAACCCTGAGAGTTAAGAACGTAACATAAACCCTGAGTTAAGAACGTAACATAAACCCTGAGTTAAGAACGTAACATAAACCCTGAGTTAAGAACGTAACATAAACCCTGAGTTAAGAACGTAACATAAACCCTGAGTTAAGAACGTAACATAAACCCTGAGTTAAGAACGTAACATAAACCCTGAGTTAAGAACGTAACATAAACCCTGAGTTAAGAACGTAACATAAACCCTGAGTTAAGAACGTAACATAAACCCTGAGTAAGAACAACATAAACCCTGAGTTAAGAACGTAACATAAACCCTGAGTTAAGAACGTAACATAAACCCTGAGAGTTAAGAACGTAACATAAACCCTGAGTTAAGAACGTAACATAAACCCTGAGTTAAGAACGTAACATAAACCCTGAGTTAAGAACGTAACATAAACCCTGAGTTAAGAACGTAACACATAAACCCTGAGTTAAGAACGTAACATAAACCCTGAGTTAAGAACGTAACATAAACCCTGAGTTAAGAACGTAACATAAACCCTGAGTTAAGAACGTAACATAAACCCTGAGTTAAGAACGTAACATAAACCCTGAGTTAAGAACGTAACATAAACCCGAGTTAAGAACGTAACAAAACCCTGAGTTAAGAACGTAACATAAACCCTGAGTTAAGAACGTAACATAAACCCTGAGTTAAGAACGTACATAAACCCTGAGTTAAGAACGTAACATAAACCCTGAGTTAAGAACGTAACATAACCCTGAGTTAAGAACGTAACATAAACCCTGAGTTAAGAACGTAACACAAACCCTGAGTTAAGAACGTAACATAAACCCTGAGTTAAGAACGTAACATAAACCTGAGAGTTAAGAACGTAACATAAACCCTGAGTTAAGAACGTAACATAAACCCTGAGTTAAGAACGTAACATAAACCCTGAGAGTTAAGAACGTAACATAAACCCTGAGTTAAGAACGTAACATAAACCCTGAGTTAAGAACGTAAACAAACCCTGAGTTAAGAACGTAACATAAACCCTGAGTTAAGAAACGTAACATAAACCCTGAGTTAAGAACGTAACATAAACCCTGAGTTAAGAACGTAACATAAACCCTGAGTTAAGAACGTAACATAAACCCTGAGTTAAGAACGTAACATAAACCTGAGTTAAGAACGTAACACAAACCCTGAGTTAAGAACGTAACATAAACCCTGAGTTAAGAACGTAACATAAACCCTGAGTTAAGAACGTAACATAAACCCTGAGTTAAGAACGTAACATAAACCCTGAGTTAAGAACGTAACATAACCCTGAGTTAAGAACGTAACATAAACCCTGAGTTAAGAACGTAACATAACCCTGAGTTAAGAACGTAACATAAACCCTGAGTTAAGAACGTAACATAAACCCTGAGTTAAGAACGTAACATAAACCCTGAGTTAAGAACGTAACATAAACCCTGAGTTAAGAACGTAACATAAACCCTGAGTTAAGAACGTAACATAAACCCTGAGTTAAGAACGTAACATAAACCCTGAGTTAAGAACGTAACATAAACCCTGAGTTAAGAACGTAACATAAACCCTGAGTTAAGAACGTAACATAAACCCTGAGTTAAGAACGTAACATAAACCCTGAGTTAAGAACGTAACATAAACCCTGAGTTAAGAACGTAACATAAACCCTGAGTTAAGAACGTAACATAAACCCTGAGTTAAGAACGTAACATAAACCCTGAGTTAAGAACGTAACATAACCCTGAGTTAAGAACGTAACATAAACCCTGAGAGTTAAGAACGTAACATAAACCCTGAGTTAAGAACGTAACATAAACCCTGTGAGTTAAGAACGTAACATAAACCCTGAGTTAAGAACGTAACATAAACCCTGAGTTAAGAACGTAACATAAACCTGAGTTAAGAACGTAACATAAACCCTGAGTTAAGAACGTAACATAAACCCTGAGTTAAGAACGTAACATAAACCCTGAGTTAAGAACGTAACATAAACCCTGAGTTAAGAACGTAACATAAACCCTGAGTTAAGAACGTAACATAAACCCTGAGTTAAGAACGTCATAAACCCTGAGTTAAGAACGTAACATAAACCCTGAGTTAAGAACGTAACATAAACCCTGAGTTAAGAACGTAACATAAACCCTGAGTTAAGAACGTAACATAAACCCTGAGTTAAGAACGTAACATAAACCCTGAGTTAAGAACGTAACATAAACCCTGAGTTAAGAACGTAACATAAACCCTGAGTTAAGAACGTAACATAAACCCTGAGTTAAGAACGTAACATAAACCCTGAGTTAAGAACGTAACATAAACCCTGAGTTAAGAACGTAACATAAACCCTGAGTAAGAACGTAACATAAACCTGAGTTAAGAACGTAACATAAACCCTGAGTTAAGAACGTACATAAACCCTGAGTTAAGAACGTAACATAAACCCTGAGTTAAGAACGTAACATAAACCCTGAGTTAAGAACGTAACATAAACCCTGAGTTAAGAACGTAACATAAACCCTGAGTTAAGAACGTAACATAAACCCTGAGTTAAGAACGTAACATAAACCCTGAGTTAAGAACGTAACATAAACCCTGAGTTAAGAACGTAACATAAACCCTGAGTTAAGAACGTAACATAAACCCGGAGTTAAGAACGTAACATAAACCCTGAGTTAAGAACGTAACATAAACCCTGAGTTAAGAACGTAACATAAACCCTGAGTTAAGAACGTAACATAAACCCTGAGTTAAGAACGTAACATAAACCCTGTGAGTTAAGAACGTAACATAAACCCTGAGTTAAGAACGTAACATAAACCCTGAGTTAAGAACGTAACATAAACCCTGAGTTAAGAACGTAACATAAACCCTGAGTTAAGAACGTAACATAAACCCTGAGTTAAGAACGTAACATAAACCCTGAGTTAAGAACGTAACATAAACCCTGAGTTAAGAACGTAACATAAACCCTGAGTTAAGAACGTAACATAAACCCTGAGTTAAGAACGTAACATAAACCCTGAGTTAAGAACGTAACATAAACCCTGAGTTAAGAACGTAACACAAACCCTGAGTTAAGAACGTAACATAAACCCTGAGTTAAGAACGTAACATAAACCCTGAGTTAAGAACGTAACATAAACCCTGAGTTAAGAACGTAACACAAACCCTGAGTTAAGAACGTAACATAAACCCTGAGTTAAGAACGTAACATAAACCCTGAGTTAAGAACGTAACATAAACCCTGAGTTAAGACGTAACTAAACCCTGAGTTAAGAACGTAACAAACCCTGAGTTAAGAACGTAACATAAACCCTGAGTTAAGAACGTAACATAAACCCTGAGTTAAGAACGTAACATAAACCCTGAGTTAAGAACGTAACATAAACCCTGAGTTAAGAACGTAACATAAACCCGAGTTAAGAACGTAACATAAACCCGAGTTAAGAACGTAACATAAACCCTGAGTTAAGAACGTAACATAAACCCTGAGTTAAGAACGTAACATAAACCCGATTAAGAACGTAACATAAACCCTGAGTTAAGAACGTAACATAAACCCTGAGTTAAGAACGTACACAAACCCTGAGTTAAGAACGTAACAAACCCTGAGTTAAGACTTACACAAACCCTGAGTTAAGAACGTAACATAAACCCTGAGTTAAGAACGTAACATAACCCTGAGTTAAGAACGTAACATAAACCCTGAGTTAAGAACGTAACATAAACCCGAGTTAAGAACGTAACATAAACCCTGAGTTAAGAACGTAACATAAACCCTGAGTTAAGAACGTAACATAAACCCTGAGTTAAGAACGTAACATAAACCCCGAGTTAAGAACGTAACATAAACCCTGAGTTAAGAACGTAACATAAACCCTGAGTTAAGAACGTAACATAAACCCTGAGTTAAGAACGTAACATAAACCCTGAGTTAAGAACGTAACATAAACCCTGAGTTAAGAACGTAACATAAACCCTGAGTTAAGAACGTAACACAAACCCTGAGTTAAGAACGTAACAAACCCTGAGTTAAGAACGTAACATAAACCCTGAGTTAAGAACGTAACATAAAACCCTGAGTTAAGAACGTA
>JAAOOA010003301.1:0-17943 GCA_012861695.1 Trematomus loennbergii | reverse complement strand
CTCCAACCTTATACTTTTCTCCAGAGTGCCGTGGTTCATTGTTTATTAATGTGTTTTCAGCGGCATTTACCGACCGCTGCAGTGCTGACTGCTCTTCCACGGGAGTGTATTCTCCCGTTAGCTCCGGGTTAGCTCACACGGCTCTAAAGTATTCACTGTCTGACTGTCACACAAGCAGCTGATACATATCCCCAGTTCCCCTTAAGTGAATGTGTGTCAGTCTGAATTGATGCTGTTTGGCATCACAACGCTGTTATGAAAGTTTCTCTGGTATAACATGGGGTGCTAGCATAGCAACCGAAGCTAAACTGACTACTTTTAAGCCGTTTTCTACAGCACTTTTTACCGGCGTATTTTTCATTATGATTCTACTTGTGATAGTCGGACAGACAACCTGTACAGCCCATTGTGGAGGAAACTTCTGTGTAGTAATGCATGGAGTCACCGACTCAGGAAGGAGACACGGTGAGAGTTGGAGCTTTGATGTCAAACACTGATGGGTTTATTCAGAGTATTCGGCCGGAGGATTCACATCACAAATCAAAGAGTCAGAGGTTCTGACTACACGGTAGAGTTGCCACGTCAATTCTGAAGAACCTCTCTCTATGCTAGACCTTTTAACAGGTTCACAGAGAGAAATCAACATCTCTGAAGGAGTAGACTAAACACTGAATCATCTGCGTCCAACGCTCATGGCCTCAAGGATTTCACATCCGAGAGCCCACAAACACCGATAAAGAAGTGCTCAGTGTTCTCACAACAATTACCCTTCGTGCCAGTCAAGTTGACCGGTCTCACACTGGGACAACAACACATATGGCACCAAGGCCTTTCCTTAAAGGAATAACACATGTCAGAGTAAAAGGTTAGATATCTAGAAGAATTATTCCTTAACAGTTCCTCTCTTTTTATCATTTTTGATAACCTTAAAACATTAGTCTAATAATTCTGGTCAATACTTAAATCAATAGGCGTCTTCAGATTCGAGTGTGGTCTCACCTTACATTCAATTACATCACAAAGTAGAATAAGATTGAAACATTCAATCACAATGATTGATACAGGCAATCATAATAGGAAAAATTATCTCTCATCAGTGTTTGGAGCATCTTTTGTCAAAAGCATAATAATGAACACACATAAAACACAGATACATAATAGCAAAATATTTGTTTTAAACTAATATCTTTTATCATTTAAACCATTAGTTAATGTCATTTATCAAACTATAAAATCAAAACCAGAAACAGCTTAAAGATTTGCTTTAAGGCAATCACTAGTCAAAAGCATTTAAAACTTAGGATCATAAGAGATCCAGCTAAGGCATAAATTCACAGTGGTGATTTGATCAATCTGTAATCCACAAAGTTGCAGTGTCCTCAATTTTAGGATTACTTTACGTTTACTTCATTACGCTTTAGTCAAGAGTAAGGCACTTAGTCTTAGTAAAATCAATACATTCATTTTAGTCAAGTACATTGTTCAAAATCTGAAAAGGAAAAGTTAGGCAAATATTCAAAGACTTTTGTAAAAACCTGGAAAGGAAAGATTAAACATTCTTAAAACTTTAATTCATACATTTGTAAATGCTACAACTGATCTGTACCAAATTAAGTCTATCATTATTCTTATTAGCCATACTTACCTGAACATCTACTTATGGTACTTGGAAAGGGTTCTTCTGTGTTTATCTAATGTTGAATATAGAATATCAATTTCTTTAAATTATACTTCTCTAATTTGAGGATCAAATATGCTACATAATTGTTATATGAATTATTATAAATATTTGTTTTGGGCCAAAACTGAAATTAATCCAGTACTTGAAACATCATTTTAGTCTGTCTGTGCATGGGTAATACATTAAGAGTAGTGTTGTTAAGCCTGATTGCTGGATGATTAAGGATATTAACATTATCTGTTATAATATTAGAAATACCTTATTATTCAATACCTTATAATCTGAGAATATTTATTTATTAATTTTGTTTAGTGTGAAAATGTAATCTGATCTGACTAAATATATTTATCACCACTATTTAACACATGTCTGGTCATTGGAAATATAAAAAACAATCATTAATTGTACATCTTTAAACATCTGGTCATTCAATTCAAAGTTCATCTTTGTACGAGAGCTGGAAGAACATGTCCGTCAGTCTTCCTGACTCGTTCTCCTCCTCCCTTTATGACACCGAGTGTCTGGTGTGTAAAGGCATCCTGATACTGTAGATTAGCACTGAGGTGCTGATTGGCTCAAACTCTTCTTCATCAGAGCGCCATATTTCAACCCCCCAATTGCTCTGCTTTTGTGTGGCTCATTCAGTGAGCACTGTAGTTACCCCCAGTGAGACGGAGGCTCATCTGCCGGTATTCCTTCTGCTATCTGCTTGAGTACAACTGCGTATTCCTGATGCATCCAGGTGTGTGAGAGGTTAGGAAGACATCAAACTCCTCCAAGAAACATGGAACATTGTATTATAGAAGCCTCTGAAGCCCTCGCTCGTCCTGCAGGGTTGTCTGCTAGAGCCCACCGAGCAGAAAGATGAAGAGAAGAACCCCCTCTTATCAGAAAGGTGAAGAGAAGCATCCCATCTCGAACGACCTCGTGCTTCCTTGCACGTGGCTGGGGGTGCTCTCTGCACCCGGAGAGTGTGACCCTCTCTCTGACCCTTGGCCTTGAGAGCTGTCCTAGTTATTGGGTTAACACTGATAGGGATGTTTTTCTGAGTGAAGACAACTCAAAGTAATGGATTAGCACATTATCATTTAATTACAAAAATAGGATAGGCCCCTCAGAATTATTTGGGAGCCTTCCTGACACATGCACATTATCATTTTGAAGGTTTGTGTTAGTCATTGAACATGCAAGAATCATATACTCATCAGTCCATAGCAGAGACATGTTATTGTAAGTTAAAGGTGAGCTTGTCCCTGTGGATATAACCCCTTCTCAATGATTCTAAATGTATATTAATTCACCATTTACCTTTTGATAAAATATTAGTTTATCAGAAATATTTAGTCTCTTCCATAAAACATAGGTTTGAGAAATAAATTACCCAATATAAAATCAATTACTCAATATAATTGACTCTTCCCTCCCTTTTCTTACATATGGTACATATGAAATAATAACTTAGGAGTCTATTTAAGCATGGTATAGTTTATAATCTATTAATCGAGAAGACTCAGTATCACCTGTGTGCAGCTTACAAAAACCATTGTGATAAACATATATTATGCAGGAAATTGATACATTTGTTGAAAAACAAAGCATATCTGATTTGGGAGGAAAAGTTTCATCCCTTTAACATCTGAGTTATTACTGAAGGCATAGCATGAATGATATTGGGTGTCTGAGGGTGTCATTACTGAGAAATGTCAAACAAAATCAAAACCTTACATTTGAAAACAGGTTTGCATTCCTCCACTTAAGGTGACGTTATCATTGGAAACAATAAAAGCTAATTGTTTTGATGTAGAATCTATAATTGAATCGTTAGAGCAGAACATAATGGTTGTATTGTAGCCTGAGTTTTGTGCAGCCTTTAGTTTTACCAGGTGGAAACATTGTCTATATAATGTGAATACATGTAGAACTAGACATTAAGAGACCCCTGACATTAGGCCTATTTGAAACAATAGTAGGGGCTTTTACCAGCTCGCCAACTTACAGGCATCCTCTGCATAGCAGTATGAATAGCCTTAAAAACAACCCACTCTGCGGTAACGAGAGTCATGTATCTGAACCAAATGCCCTAAGTGAAGCCGTTAGTCTCATCTGACTGACCCAAGGGTTGGTGCTGGTGTGACAGGGAGGCTTCCAAGTGTTCATAGCAGATGTCATGCTTTCAGTTCATGGCTCAGTGGGGGGGAGCAGACCCATGTGAGACAGTATCAACGGCTGTAATGTTCAGTTTGAGGAGTGTCATTCTCTCTGGGAGCAGGAAATGGTGTCCATTCAGACCAGACCATTAATGTCATGTAGAGCAGCCATAGCATCTCTGTGACTGCACTCAGCCGGACTGCAGCAGGGCAGAACTGGGTGACTTTTAGTGAAGCCGTCCAAGGCCATAGACAAAATGGAACCACGTACTAACAAAAGGGACACAAGGTCATCAATGTCTCTCTTTACCTTTGGCCTAATTGTAAAACAAATTAGTGGAAGAAATGTGGAACACTAATCCATCATCATGTGACATTTAGAGTTAATTTAAATAATTACTTATGGGTTGAAGTCAAATTAACATTAACATTAGAACTAAAGTCAGTCAAAATTGGACTTGCACGGATCAGAATCTAATCAATACACCATTTTCCCAGCTCTGTAATGAAAAGATATCAAGATTAGGTACATTACAGGAGTGTTAAAACATCCAAACATGCACACTTATCTTATTCTAGTAGAGATTAGAGGACAGGTCTAATGTTGTGAACAAAATGATCAAGTCAAGTTATTTTATTTATTTTATCTTATGTCCACATTTAATTTAATAATTAATCTTAAATTACTAATAACTTTAAAGAAGGCAACAATTTACAATGTGGATAAGGTGACTACTTATCCAAAGTGTGTGGGTGTGTGTGGGTGTGTGAACAGCTTGTCTGCCCAAGGTTAAAACATTTGGGACAGCAGTGAGAATGTTATGAGAAACAATTTGTTGCTTAGACTGAACTCGAAAGAAGCTGAGATTAGAACATTTGAAATAAATCAAAACACTTGTACATTAATTAAATACATTTGACATTTAGCTTGAGCTGGGTTCAATACTTTCTTTATGGTATTTAAATTGGGCTCAAGTAGAACCTTTACATGGATTTGGCTTGCAACACAAAGTGATACCGATCTCTGTCTGTTATGATTTGAAAGTCTCATGATTTAAAGTGTAGGGCTGTGAAGGAGAGGCCCTTGGAAAACAACCTCTACTTCTTTGTTAACTGTAATTACTTATTGTAAAGAGATTGCAACATTATACTTTTTAAAGAATTGCTCAATTCATTTAACACATTTATTATGCACACTGTAATGAAAACGTCAACAAATATATTGATCCTGGCTTAACCAGCGACCTTTACTCTTTTGTTCATAAGCTCGGTTTCAGAAAACTTGTCAGTAGTTTAACAACTATTAGAATTTTAGTAATGTCTATGGAGACCAATTGGTTGATACGAGAAATCATTTGAAGCAGTTTAATAAAGAATGTTAAACTATATTTAAAACTGTAATTAAACTTCAACTTATATTAATTATCTGAATCCAGTGGCCAGTTGGAATAGATAATCAACAAAGTTTCCATTTTGCAGCAACAGCGCAAAAGGTTTCAACAATAATTTGTATTATGTTTTTTTTTCATATTACCATACAATACATAGATTTAAGAATAAATGAAACAAATAATACAATATTGACCTAAAACAGCAGACAGATTTTGCCACCCTGACCTCCTCAGGCAGGGTTTTTTACGACCAGCAGTGATGCCTCTTAGGGTTCTTAGGGTGCAGGACGGGCATAGGGTTTATAAAAGGTCACAAACATATCTTAACATACCAGCAATACAATTTAAGAATGTATTCTTAAAATAATATAATCTTCTCTTATTCTTACACCTACAGCGCACACCCTGAACAGTGTGCTTCTTGTTTACATTTTCCTCTGCACACTCAGATGCAGGACATAAAAACACTCTTTTGCTATTTATTTTCATTTTGCAGCACATTTACGACCATAATTTGCAAAACACTATATATTATTTATCTTTCTCAAGTCATTTACTTTTGGTGAGTTAACTAAAGCTTAGTTTATTTTACCCTGGCTATGGACTGATTCATTATTAGTTGTTACAAAACATGCACAAGACGGCGGTTAGACAAACCAATATAGACCCCTGATACAAACAATCAGACAAACAAACATGATGAACTCGTAATAAACACCAGTGCGACAGCAAAGTTCATCCAGCTCAATTTAGTCCGGATTAAAGAGGTTTCAGAGGGGGTAGGGACTATTTGATCTCTCCAATGGGAACCCAGTGGGGTACCTTGTCTCGTACCTCCACCCTTGTATACAAGTCCTTAGATCGGTGCCTGAAGACCGTCCAAAGAGCAATAACTAGCTTATCCCCTTGCGACTCCACTATCCCTGCTCTAGTGGTGCTATGCCCCCCCGATCAGGAGCACATAGACTTTTTTTCCTCTACCCTTTCTATCCGAAACCACACAGTTAACTGTAGTCCTGCTCGACCAGCCTATACACCTCCCATCATGCTCATCCCAACGATGAAACACAGTTTTGCTCTACACTTGCATACCACTGCCCACCCGTGATCAATTAGCCTATAATTTTATGTATGCACCCCGGCCGACACCAGCTCCTCAGCAATGTAGGGTGCCTGTCGCATCAGGTAATGCACGCACCTCGCACCTGCCAGCACATCTCTGAATGTAAATGGCCACAAGCCACGAGAGTGCCTTTTAAACAGTCTCGTTTTTAATAGAGACGGCGGTGGTGTGAGTTAAAGTTATAGACAAAAGCTGTGATTTTCTCCCTCTGAGTTCACTTCACCAGCTCATGCAGATACGGGGAGGTATTTGACACACATTCCCCGGAGCTGCAGCAGCTGGAGCAGTGTTTTTTTTAGAGGCGCTGGGGGTAATATCTCTGGCTGCTTTAGTTAACTGCTAGTGTTGGCCGCTGAAACCCCCGGAATCTCGGCGATTTGTTCATTACAAATCTCTATTTTGATTTCACACAGAAGTTCCACTTTACTGCTGCCCTCATTAAGGTCTTTTTAAACATCTCCGTGTATGCTTGCACAGCACATACGTCCCGAGCAGCACACACAGAGGGAACCAGCCAAGACAGAGTCCCTGGATGATCCCTGGGGTTACTAGCCCCAAATGTTCATTAACCAAAACGAAACGCAGCCGCTTAGCTTCACAGATAATTTTAGGATCCGTCAATCACAGATTCTGGTAAGGCAATGTCCAAATGTAGATTTGAAATCACACTTACCAGTCTCTGAAGATATGTTGGTATCCTGCCGACAACGCCAATTTGTGGAGAAACTTCTGTGTAGTAATGCTGGAGTCACCGACTCAGGAAGGAGACACGGTGAGAGTTGGAGCTTTGATGTCAAACACTGATGGGTTTATTCAGAGTATTCGGCCGGAGGATTCACATCACAAATCAAAGAGTCAGAGGTTCTGACTACACGTAGAGTTGCCACATCAATTCTGAAGAACCTCTCTCTATGCTAGACCTTTTAACAGGTCCACAGAGAGAAATCAACATCTCTGAAGGAGTAGACTAGACACTGAATCATCTGCGTCCAACGCTCATGGCCTCAAGGATTTCACATCCGAGAGCCCACAAACACCGATAAAGAAGTGCTTCAGTGTTCTCACAACAATTACCCTACGTGCCATTCAAGTTGACCGTCTCACACTGGGGACAACAACACATATGGCACCAAGGCCTTTCCTTAAAGGAAATAACACATGTCAGAGTAAAAGGTTAGATATCTAGAAGAATTATTCCTTAACACCCATGTATCTCCACAATGATCAATAACAGCGAACGAATGGTCCAAAGTAAGGTTTCCTGCACGCCTCGACGTAAGAGACGTAAGCGACGCCGCGTCATAGCTCCGAAGCTCTTGCCACAGGACCGACAATTTTTTTGAGCTGGAAGTGAACCGCATTCCGGAGCTATGACGCGCCGCCGCTGCGGTGTGAACAGGAAAACCGGCGCTTTTCCAGCTCCGAGCAGGAGCTGGAAAAGCGCCAGTGTGAAAGGGGCATAGGAACCTTTAAAGAGTCTCATCTCTCTGAGTCTCATCTCTCTGAGTCTCAGCTCTCTGAGTCTCATCTCTCTGAGTCTCATCTCTCTGAGTCTCATCTCTCTGAGTCTCAGCTCTGAGTCTCAGCTCTCTGAGTCTCATCTCTCTGAGTCTCAGCTCTCTGAGTCTCAGCTCTCTGAGTCTCATCTCTCTGAGTCTCATCTCTCTGAGTCTCATCTCTCTGAGTCTCATCTCTCTGAGTCTCAGCTCTCTGAGTCTCATCTCTCTGAGTCTCAGCTCTCTGAGGCTCAGCTCTCTGAGTCTCAGCTCTCTGAGTCTCAGCTCTCTGAGTCTCATCTCTCTGAGTCTCAGCTCTCTGAGTCTCATCTCTCTGAGTCTCATCTCTCTGAGTCTCATCTCTCTGAGTCTCAGCTCTCTGAGTCTCATCTCTCTGAGTCTCATCTCTCTGAGGCTCAGCTCTCTGAGTCTCAGCTCTCTGAGTCCTCAGCTCTCTGAGTCTCATCTCTCTGAGTCTCAGCTCTCTGAGTCTCATCTCTCTGAGTCTCATCTCTCTGAGTCTCAGCTCTCTGAGTCTCATCTCTCTGAGTCTCAGCTCTCTGATCTCATCTCTCTGAGTCTCATCTCTCTGAGTCTCAGCTCTCTGAGTCTCATCTCTCTGAGTCTCATCTCTCTGAGTCTCATCTCTGTGAGTCTCAGCTCTCTGAGGCTCAGCTCTCTGAGTCTCATCTCTCTGAGTCTCATCTCTCTGATCCATCTCTCTGAGTCTCATCTCTCTGAGTCTCATCTCTCTGAGTCTCATCTCTCTGAGTCTCAGCTCTCTGAGTCTCATCTCTCTGAGTCTCAGCTCTCTGAGTCTCATCTCTCTGAGTCTCAGCTCTCTGAGGCTCAGCTCTCTTTGCAGCTGCTTCAAAGCCTAGGAGCAGAGAAACTAAACCTCTTCTCCAGTTCAGTACCAAGAGGCAAGTGTAGTTCTGTGTAAATGTGAATCCTTCTCCCCTGGTACTCCATCCCCTGGAAGCCCCCGAGGACCATCGGCCCCTTGAAGCCAGGCTCTCCCTACGAATAGAAAAGGTCAATTGGTAAACAACACGAGGGTATCATCGGCATGCAGGGACATCCTGAAGTCCTGTCCATGGAGAGGACACTACGGAGGGGTTTGAGGTAAGATAAGAGATAAGATAAGAACTACTTGATTGATCCCAATCTGCAGCAGCATAAACAGACAAGGCGTTACATTAGAGACATTAAAAGAGTAGAAATAAACAATCCACAATGTAAACATCGTTTGAGGGAAAAGCAAAGGCTAGAGATATAAAAGGAGACAGTGGTCATCTATAGAATTAACAGTTTAATGGATCAGAGAGTATAATTATTATTATTGATAACTGTATTATGTTGGTCATCAAGGATGGTATCGAACCGATCCGTGCAGACCAACATCATTTGATTTCATTTGTATTTGTTCCTTCATGGTATGCAGAACTAATGGATAACAATTATCTACAGACTTGTCTCTATAAACACACCGTACCCAAAAAGGAGCAGGGAGGAGAAAGTCATCTGATATGACCTGCTCCTTTCTCAAATAAATAATAAATAGAAATAGCTGGTCTGTGCTTCATATCTTCTTATTCTCAGCCCAATCATAACGTGTCGTAGGACGATAATAATGACGAGCTCGTCAAGGGTTTTGATCAGGATGTTTTGTGGCTCCGCAGATTAATGGTTTTCCACCAATCAGAGGGTCGACAGGTCAAACTGTCCATGGGCAAAAACCTACATTTGAGAGTGAAGGGTTATCCCTCCTGACGACCAGGCGGCCCCTCAATGGGCTCTGCCGTTATGAGGACGTTTTGGTGAACTCTGGACTCGTGTAAAAGCAGTTTTTAGAGCTCAAACAGTCTCTAAATGTTCTGTATCACATGCATGTCCTACCTTTGGCCCCTGGATGCCCTCTCCTGGAGGCCCCATCAGGCCTGAAGGTCCACTCTGCCCCGTAGAGCCCTGAGGATACAACACATCACGGTACTTTAAAAATACAAGGCTTCATAAACTCATGTTGAAATAGAGAGGGTTTTGAAACACACACTGACCTTGGGTCCATAGAGTCCAATCCCAGGAGGGCCTGATGGTCCTGGTACCCCCGACAAACCTCTGTCGCCCTGAAGAACAGACACAGATACACCAATATCATCTACAGCATTATACAAGTCTCTGTTTTAGTCTACCTATTTATCTTCTTGGACACATTTGAGTTTGTTCTATCGACAGTCTTTGGTACAATCGATCCACATGACGTGCTCTACATTCTGCTGCCATGTCCCATTTATGAAGAGGTGTTATGTTCGAGAATCAAATACCTTATTCGTATTGAAACACTATTCGATAAAGAGCATGCACATACTATTACAAGAAGTTATTCCAATTTACAAGAAATATGTTGAGGCAGTCTCTAATCGGTGAATCATCTTCAGGTTTTACGTTACGCTTTGTCTTTTCTAGAAAACTACAAAAAAAACATGTTAACTTTCAAACTTCTGCTTTAAATATGAGGATACTTAAAGTTGAATAAAATACAATAATACAAATACAAAATAGTGCAAGAAGTCTTTATGCATGTAAATAGAATATGATATGTACAAGAACAGAATGTAAAATTAAATAATTAAGACAAATTAAATATGGTTTATTGCGGTGATAAATATTTAGATAAATAAATAAATTGCAAGATGACGAACAGATGATGTTTATCGAGGCACTTTACAGAGCTCGAGTTTTTACATTTTTTAGTTTAAAATATAAACCTATTCTCCTTAATTTAACTTTCTCCATACAGTTTGTCCTCTGTTGTTAATACTTGATATTTGCTAACTCTGCTGCTCCATGCATTTCATACATGAAGCATATATAATATATATGAATCAATATATATATATATATATATATATATATATATATAGTGATTATATTCTGTGTTCACGTTACCTTCGGCCCAATGATTCCCAGACCGTGTTCTCCCACAGCTCCTGAAGGTCCCACAGGCCCCAGATCCCCCTGTTAGAGAACCATTAACTCTCATTAAACTGCTTTCAGATATTTATACTCTCAGAGGAGGGAGAAGTACTCAGATCCTGTACTTGAGTAAAAGTAGAAGTACTCAGATCCTGTACTTGAGTAAAAGTATAAGTACTCAGATCCTGTACTTGAGTAAAAGTAGAAGTACTCAGATCCTGTACTTGAGTAAAAGTAGAAGTACTCAGACCTTGTACTTGAGTAAAGTAGAAGTACTCAGATCTTGTACTTGAGTAAAAGTAGAAGTACCAGAGTGTAGGAATACTCTGTTACAGTAAAAGTCCTGCATTCAAAATGTTCCTCAAGTAAAAGTATAAAAGTATTCTCATCAAAATATAGTGAAAGTAGCGACAGTAAAAGTAGTCATTGTGCAGATTGGTCCATTTCAGAATAATATATGATATGTTTTATAATGATTGATCATCAAAGTGTTCTCAAAGCTGGTAAAGGTGCAGCTAGTTTTGAATGACTTTGTATACTGCAGGGTAGCTTGTGGATTTACTTCTGGGTGGAACTAAAGTCTGATTTAACACTTGGTTATATTTCACATCATTCATCCAGATCTGTAAAGTAACTAAAGGTATTAAATACATGTAGTGGAGTCAACGTACACAGTAGCTTAACATTGAAATACTCAAGTAAAGTAAAAGTACCTCTAAATTGTACTTATCCATCTATTAATAATAAATAATTGAAGCTCTTCTCACCACAAGGGGTCGCCCTCCCCAGTTCTGCCTCCTCCCTGTTCATTGAACCCAGAACACATCGCTCACATGGATCAATATCATTTTATCTAAACTCAAACACACAATAAATTATTTGTTGATTTTATTCTGTAATCTGAATCTTAAAAGTACCTTAAAGTGTCAGATAATTGAAGTGGAGTAGAAAGTCTTCTCCTTCCTCTCCACCTGATGTTCTTCCTGCCTCAAAAAAAGTAGAAGTTAGCTATTAGCTATAATCTGGCATATTGCATCTCTTCTCTTTGCTGAGATTAATGTATTTGTATGCATGGTCCTTCTATAAAAAATACATGCATATAAATAATTGCAAGTCTCTTCAGTGCGCATGTCACAAAATGATTTAAAAAGAAAAGCCAAATTCTGGAAAAACAAGTCAAAATCAAAAAAACAGAAGTGACATTTAAAAAAAAGTACCATTTAGAAGAAAAAATGTCAAATTCTGAGAAAGAAAAGTCTAATTTGAGATGCATTGTGGGACATGTAGTTTATGGGCAACGTGCTTCTGTAAATCATCATGTAACCGTATAATAAACTTTGCAAGCTCTTGTGGGGCCACAGAAAATGAAGTCACGGGCCGGATTTGGCCCCCGGGCCTTGAGTTTGACACCCCTGAGTATATTTGACCATCTTCACTTACAACCCTCCAGTTCAGTACTTCTACTTTTACTCAGGTACAAGATCTGAGTACTTCTACTTTTACTCAAGTACAATATCTGAGTACTTCTACTTTTACTCAAGTACAAGATCTGAGTAGTTCTGAGTACTTTTACTTTTAAGTACATGATCTAAGTACTTCTACTTTTACTCAAGTACATGATCTAAGTACTTCTACTTTTACTAAGTACATGGTCTGAGTACTTCTACTTTGACTAAGTACATGGTCTGAGTACTTCTACTTTTACTCAAGTACATGGTCTGAGTACTTCTCCCCTCTCTTTCTGTTGCTGCTTCCCTCCAGGATCAATAAATCTCTTATCTTGATTGAACTGTGGTTGTATAAAACTTGAAGGTATTTGTATTGATCAGGTATTTGTATTGATCAGGTATGTGTATTGATCAGGTATTTGTATTGATCAGGTATTTGTATTGATCAGCTATTTGTATTGATCAGGTATTTGTATTGATCAGGTAGTATTTGTATTGATCAGGTATGTGTATTGATCAGGTAGATGTATTGATCAGGTATTTGTATTGATCAGGTATGTGTATTGATCAGGTATTTGTATTGATCAGGTATTTGTATTGATCAGCTATTTGTATTGATCAGCTATTTGTATTGATCAGGTATTTGTATTGATCAGGTAGTATTTGTATTGATCAGGTATGTGTATTGATCAGGTAGATGTATTGATCAGGTATTTGTATTGATCAGGTATTTGTATTGATCAGGTATGTGTATTGATCAGGTATTTGTATTGATCAGGTATTTGTATTGATCAGGTATTTGTATTGATCAGGTAGTATGTGTATTGATCAGGTATTTGTATTGATCAGGTATTTGTATTGATCACTTATTTGTATTGATCAGGTATTTGTATTGATCAGGTATGTGTATTTGTCAGGTATTTGTATTGATCAGGTAGATGTTGATGCTGTTCTCTCTTCAGGTAAACCCCCGCTGTCTCTCTGTGACTCCCCTCATTTCCCCTGAGAGTGACAGAGCACTATTTATTTCCTGCTGCGCAGTTCACAGTCTGAGTCTGAGCAACAGCTCCCCTGCTGGTTGAGTTCGGAACTGTTCCCAGCAGTCACGTGATTTCCTGTAAACAGTCCGACCAGCTGGAGGTGAAAACATCCATGGGTGAAACCACTGCTCCTGAGCGCCATCTAGTGGGAACAACTGGAAACAAAAAATAAAGACTTGTGCAGATCTTTATTTCTCCAATACATCTAAGCTCTGAGGGTCGAAGAGACCTGATGAAGAGATATATAGTATACAGGACATGTACCATGTGATGTGAAGTACAATAACATACATTTAAAGTAATTAAACTGTCATTTATTGAACTCCTTATGAAGCCCCGTCTGTGGGATTAGTTTTGTGTCATAAAGATAAAGAAACACTTTCTCAGAATAAAGCAAAACTAAGAGTTTAAGAGAAAAGAAAACTGAGTCAAGCAAAATAAAATTAATTTCAAAAATAAAACTATAAGTTGCAACAAATCATTTGTGTAATCATGTAAACATGTAAAAAGTATTTTTTCTTTATTTTAACATATATTTGTGTTTGCAGTTCTCTTTGCTTCTTTCTCAATGATCAGACTTTTGCTCTCGCTGCAGCTCTCTCGTTTGCACTCCTTCATTTTTTGTTTTCGATTCTGACCCATAGACTGTATATAATATAAAGGTTCTGACCATACGTCCCAGGTGGGCGGGACTTTCAGGGGTGCGTCCCCATTGGCTACTTAGTTTTTGAGTGACAGCTCAGTCTTCCCGCGATTGTACAGTGCAGCTGCAGTCAACACAGACAGACAGAAGACGCCCAGAAGAACCAGCATTTCAATTATTATAATACTCAGGGCCGGGTTTTGGCATAGACATACATGTCCACAATGCATCTCAAATTAGACTTTTTTTCTCAGAATTTGATTTTTTTTTCTTATAAATGGTACTATTTTAATAAAATGTCACTTCTGTTTTTTGATTGTGACTTGTTTTCCAGAATTTGGCTTTCTTTTTAAATCATTTTGTGACATGCACACTGAAGAGACTTGCAATCATAGGCGGTCACCTAGGGCGCCAGATATGAATCAATATAGTGATTATATTCTGTGTTCACGTTACCTTCGGCCCAATGATTCCCAGACCGTGTTCTCCCACAGCTCCTGAAGGTCCCACAGGCCCCAGATCCCCCTGTTAGAGAACCATTAACTCTCATTAAAACTGCTTTCAGATATTTATACTCTCAGAGCAGGGAGAAGTACTCACATCCTGTACTTGAGTAAAGGTAGAAGTACTCACATCTTGTAGTAAAGTAGAAGTACTCAGATCCTGTTCTTGAGTAAAAGTAGAAGTACTCAGATCTTGTACTTGAGTAAAAGTAGAAGTACTTAGATGGTGTACTTGAGTAAAAGTAGAAGTACTCAGATCCTGTACTCGAGTAAAAGTAGAAGTACTCAGATGGTGTACTTGAGTAAAAGTAGAAGTACTCAGATCTTGTACTTGGGTAAGAGTAGAAGTACTCACATCATGTACTTTAGTAAGAGAAGTACTCAGATCATGTACTTTAGTAAGAGAAGTACTCGGATCATGTACTTTAGTAAGAGTAGAAGTACTCACATCATGTACTTTAGTAAGAGAAGTACTCAGATCATGTGTAAAAGTAGAAGTACTCAGAGCATGTACTTTAGTAAGAGTAGAAGTACTCACATCATGTACTTTAGTAAGAGAAGTACTCAGATCATGTACTTTAGTAAGAGAAGTACTCGGATCATGTACTTTAGTAAGAGTAGAAGTACTCACATCATGTACTTTAGTAAGAGAAGTACTCAGATCATGTACTTTAGTAAGAGAAGTACTCGGATCATGTACTTTAGTAAGAGTAGAAGTACTCAGATCATGTACTTAGTAAGAGTAGAAGTACTCAGATCATGTACTTAGTAAGAGTAGAAGTATTCAGATCATGTACTTTAGTAAAAGTATAAGTACTCAGATCATGTACTTGATTAAAAGTAGAAGTACTCAGATCCTGTACTTGAGTAAAAGTAGAAGTACTCAGACCTTGTACTTGAGTAAAAGTAGAAGTACTCAGACCTTGTACTTGAGTAAAAGTAGAAGTACCAGAGTGTAGGAATACTCTGTTACAGTAAAAGTCCTGCATTCAAAATGTTCCTCAAGTGAAAGTAGAAAAGTATTATCATCAAAATATAGTGAAAGTAGCGACAGTAAAAGTAGTGATTGTGCAGATTGGTCCATTTCAGAATAATATATGATAGTTTTTATAATGATTGATCATGAAAGTGTTCTCAAAGCTGGTAAAGGAGCAGCTAGTTTGAATGACTTTGTATACTGCAGGTAGCTTGTGGATTTACTCCAGGTGGAACTAAAGTCTGATTTAACACTTGATTATATTTCACATCATTCATCCACATCTGTGAAGTAACTAAAGTATTAAATACATGTAGTGGAGTCAAAGTACACAGTAGCATAACGTTGAAATACTCAAGTAAAGTACAAGTACCTCTAAATTGTACTTATCCATCTAATAATAATAAATAATTGAAGCTCTTCTCACCACAAGGTGTCGCCCTCCCCAGTTCTGCCTCCTCCCTGTTCATTGAACCCAGAACACATCGCTCACTAATCACCATAAAGACGTGATAACACACCGACACATGGATCAATATCATTTTATCTAAACTCACACACAATCAATTATTTGTTGATTTATATTCTGTAATCTGAATCTTTAAAGTACCTTAAAGTGTCAGATAATTGAAGTGGAGTAGAAAGTCTTCTCCTTCCTCTCCACCTGATGTTCTTCCTGCCTCATTGTGTGTTGGAGCTTCAGAGCGTTACTGCTATGACCTTTCTTTGTGTCGCCAGCTTCATCTCCATTACTTACGCAATGAACTGTTTGTAATCTGTAAACTACAACATGTCTACCAGATGATGCCAATCCTCCAGAATGACATTTATTGATCTTGAAGGTTCTTTCTTTAATTTGGAGACAAAATCATTTAAACATTTGTAATTAAAGGTAATAAGGAGTAAGTCGAAGAAAGACAAATATTATAATGCATCTTCAGAGCTCTGAGAAAACTAGGAACCACATTCAGAAGATGAAAGTAGTTTTTACTTTTCTATAACACAAAATATTAGTGTTTGCTCTGTGAGTGTAAAGATGTGAGGGTGCTCCCTGATAGTCTGGGGGTGAAAGGGAGGGAACAAAAGATTAAATAACAAAGAGGAAACTCATTTGCAAAACCACAAGATGTCTTTTAATTACTCAAAAGCAAAGATTGGGATCACCTGAGAGAGGCTCACCTGGGGACAGACAGTTAGGGAAGAGACACACAGTAACACAGGGCTCAGAGAAACCACCATTAGCTGCTGCTTTCAGGAAGAGAGAGAGTACAGCTCTCATTCCTGTTGAGGGTTGAAATAGAAACAGAGCTGAAACAAAGTGAAAAACAGCGTCAGGTGTTCAAACATCAACACAGGTGTTCATGGGCGTAGGAAGCATCCTGAATGTGGGGGGAACATTTTAACGGGGGTGTGGGGGCCAAAAAAAAATAGATTTCCTGTATTCTGGTGCATTTTAACAGGTGGTTTGATACTTTTATGTGGCTATACTAGCATGAGGAAAATGATGGGTACATTTTGTAATTTCATCCAGTAGTAAAGAAAGGAAACATATTTGATTATTAATTCAGAGCTGTCTTTGAATTAATAAAAGCAGTTTAAATGCCCATTTTTTGTACATTTATATACAACAATAAATATTTGTGAGTGCATTGAGAGATATTGTTGTGGAGAGTCATTTATATATAAATCGCAAAATACATTTGTGAACTGACTCTAAAGTAAGTCCCAGTCTGTGACATTGGACTGACAAAGTCCCAAGCAGTAGGTAGAATATTAGCTAGTCTATGTAATGTGCACAGAAAATAAATAGTTAACTGAATACTGGATGGAAATAGCCTATAAGCACTCAGTAAAACAACACACACAAAAGCTTCTGAATGATAAGAAGTATAATTAAAACATAATGCACATTACCATTTTGAGAGAGAGTACCTAAATTAAAGAACTCAGAAAAGAATCTCTTATCGAACTGAGACTCCAGTAAAACACACTGACTGCGTCTCTACATGGACATCAGTAAGCCGTTTATGAGTATTATCCCGGTTATGATCATATTGGGGATATGATGTTTACATGAGCACAGAGATCGGGTTTATTCATGTTCCTGTTTACATGATAAATACTAGTAACCTGGCATTTCGATGCCTTTTCTCATCTAAACTATTCAGTATTTGTATCTCTCTATTATGACATAAAGACGAAACTCCTCTCCAGAAGTGAGACGCCGCCATCACTGTTAACTGATTAACTGCTGCCAGCTGATGACTTACTTTCCTCTTCTTTAAAAAAAATGTTCTTATGTCCATGTTGTCTGGGGGAGAAAACATATCAAACCAAGAGATCGTCAGCTTTGATTTTCACTGTATTAACCATTTCCTGAACATTTGGTGTGTGTGCCTTACCTCCGCTACCGGCAGGGCGGACTGGGACTACAAATCAGCCCGGGACTCTCGACCGGCCCACTTCGGTACCGCCGGCCCACTTCGTACCGCAAGTAAATTGTCAACGGGGGGGGGGGG
>JAAOOA010003300.1:17500-18516 GCA_012861695.1 Trematomus loennbergii | reverse complement strand
AGAAAGAGGACACATTTACCCAGGAAAGAGTGCTCGAAAGCTGGCTACAGCAGAGTCACAGTGTGGAGGAACATGTTTCAAATGACAGCACACTGCTGCTTGTTGGCAGGCTGACTCACTTCACTGGTCTCACACACACCCAGGGGGGGGAGAAAGAGGACACATTTACCCAGGAAAGAGTGCTCGAAAGCTGGCTACAGCAGAGTCACAGTGTGGAGGAACATGTTTCAAATGACAGCACACTGCTGCTTGTTGGCAGGCTGACTCACTTCACTGGTCTCACACACACACCCAGGGGGGAGAAAGAGGACACATTGACCCAGGAAAGAAGCCTCAAAACACAGGTAAAACTGTGTTAAACTGTGGGGGAATATGTTTCAAATGACAGCACACTGCTGCTTGTTGGCAGGCTGACTCACTTCACTGGTCTCTCACACACACCCAGGGGGGAGAAAGAGGACACATTGACCCAGGAAAGAAGCCTCAAAACACAGGTAAAACTGTGTTAAACTGTGGGGGAATATGTTTCAAATGACAGCACACTGCTGCTTGTTGGCAGGCTGACTCACTTCACTGGTCTCTCACACACACCCAGGGGGGAGAAAGAGGACACATTGACCCAGGAAAGAAGCCTCAAAACACAGGTAAAACTGTGTTAAAGTGTGGGGGAACATGTTTCAAATGACAGCACACTGCTGCTTGTTGGCAGGCTGACTCACTTCACTTGTCTCACACACACCCAGGGGGGGGAGAAAGAGGACACATTTACCCAGGAAAGAGTGCTCGAAAGCTGGCTACAGCAGAGTCACAGTGTGGAGGAACATGTTTCAAATGACAGCACACTGCTGCTTGTTGGCAGGCTGACTCACTTCACTGGTCTCACACACACACCCAGGGGGGAGAAAGAGGACACATTGACCCAGGAAAGAAGCCTCAAAACACAGGTAAAACTGTGTTAAACTGTGGGGGAATATGTTTCAAATGACAGCACACTGCTGCTTGTTGGCAGGCTGACT
>JAAOOA010003300.1:0-5000 GCA_012861695.1 Trematomus loennbergii | reverse complement strand
TTTAAAATCATTTTAGGGGGACAATTGTGGAGAGGAGCCTGAAAAAGACTCTGCAGCACCCCGGATAACTACCACTTCATCTGGTTTAAATGTGGTGGTGATAGTGGCATTGACTAGTACCCAGTACTGGGAGAGAACCAGGTTACAGCACATGTCTTTTCGACCCAGGAAAGAGTGCTCGAAACGTGGCAGAAGCATAGTCACACTGTGGGGTAACATGTTTCAAATGACAGCACACTGCTGCTTGTTGGCAGGCTGACTCACTTCACTGGTCTCACACACACACCCAGGGGGGAGAAAGAGGACACATTGACCCAGGAAAGAAGCCTCAAAACACAGGTAAAACTGTGTTAAACTGTGGGGGAATGTTTCAAATGACAGCACACTGCTGCTTGTTGGCAGGCTGACTCACTTCACTGTCTCACACACACCCAGGGGGGAGAAAGAGGACACATTGACCCAGGAAAGAGCTCAAAGCTGGTACAGCAGAGTCACAGTGTGGGGAATATGTTTCAAATGACAGCACACTGCTGCTTGTTGGCAGGCTGACTCACTTCACTGTCTCACACACACCCAGGGGGGAGAAAGAGGACACATTGACCCAGGAAAGAAGCCTCAAAACACAGGTAAAACTGTGTTAAACTGTGGGGGAATGTTTCAAATGACAGCACACTGCTGCTTGTTGGCAGGCTGACTCACTTCACTGGTCTCTCACACACACCCAGGGGGGAGAAAGAGGACACATTGACCCAGGAAAGAAGCCTCAAAACACAGGTAAAACTGTGTTAAAGTGTGGGGGAACATGTTTCAAATGACAGCACACTGCTGCTTGTTGGCAGGCTGACTCACTTCACTGGTCTCTCACACACACCCAGGGGGGAGAAAGAGGACACATTGACCCAGGAAAGAAGCCTCAAAACACAGGTAAAACTGTGTTAAAGTGTGGGGAACATGTTTCAAATGACAGCACACTGCTGCTTGTTGGCAGGCTGACTCACTTCACTGTCTCACACACACCCAGGGGGGGGAGAAAGAGGACACATTTACCCAGGAAAGAGTGCTCGAAAGCTGGCTACAGCAGAGTCACAGTGTGGGGAATGTTTCAAATGACAGCACACTGCTGCTTGTTGGCAGGCTGACTCACTTCACTGGTCTCACACACACCCAGGGGGGAGAAAGAGGACACATTGACCCAGGAAAGAAGCCTCAAAACACAGGTAAAACTGTGTTAAACTGTGGGGGAACATGTTTCAAATGACAGCACACTGCTGCTTGTTGGCAGGCTGACTCACTTCACTGTCTCACACACACCCAGGGGGGAGAAAGAGGACACATTTACCCAGGAAAGAGCCTCAAAGCTGGCTACAGCAAGTCACAGTGTGGGGGAACATGTTTCAAATGACAGCACACTGCTGCTTGTTGGCAGGCTGACTCACTTCACTGGTCTCACACACACACCCAGGGGGGAGAAAGAGGACACATTGACCCAGGAAAGAAGCCTCAAAACACAGGTAAAACTGTGTTAAAGTGTGGGGGAACATGTTTCAAATGACAGCACACTGCTGCTTGTTGGCAGGCTGACTCACTTCACTTGTCTCACACACACCCAGGGGGGGGAGAAAGAGGACACATTTACCCAGGAAAGAGTGCTCGAAAGCTGGCTACAGCAGAGTCACAGTGTGGAGGAACATGTTTCAAATGACAGCACACTGCTGCTTGTTGGCAGGCTGACTCACTTCACTGGTCTCACACACACACCCAGGGGGGAGAAAGAGGACACATTGACCCAGGAAAGAAGCCTCAAAACACAGGTAAAACTGTGTTAAAGTGTGGGGGAACATGTTTCAAATGACAGCACACTGCTGCTTGTTGGCAGGCTGACTCACTTCACTTGTCTCACACACACCCAGGGGGGGGAGAAAGAGGACACATTTACCCAGGAAAGAGTGCTCGAAAGCTGGCTACAGCAGAGTCACAGTGTGGAGGAACATGTTTCAAATGACAGCACACTGCTGCTTGTTGGCAGGCTGACTCACTTCACTGGTCTCACACACACACCCAGGGGGGAGAAAGAGGACACATTGACCCAGGAAAGAAGCCTCAAAACACAGGTAAAACTGTGTTAAACTGTGGGGGAATGTTTCAAATGACAGCACACTGCTGCTTGTTGGCAGGCTGACTCACTTCACTGGTCTCTCACACACACCCAGGGGGGAGAAAGAGGACACATTGACCCAGGAAAGAAGCCTCAAAACACAGGTAAAACTGTGTTAAAGTGTGGGGAACATGTTTCAAATGACAGCACACTGCTGCTTGTTGGCAGGCTGACTCACTTCACTGGTCTCACACACACACCCAGGGGGGAGAAAGAGGACACATTGACCCAGGAAAGAAGCCTCAAAACACAGGTAAAAGTGTGTTACAGTGTGGGGGAACATGTTTCAAATGACAGCACACTGCTGCTTGTTGGCAGGCTGACTCACTTCACTTGTCTCACACACACCCAGGGGGGGAGAAAGAGGACACATTTACCCAGGAAAGAGTGCTCGAAAGCTGGCTACAGCAGAGTCACAGTGTGGAGGAACATGTTTCAAATGACAGCACACTGCTGCTTGTTGGCAGGCTGACTCACTTCACTGGTCTCTCACACACACCCAGGGGGGAGAAAGAGGACACATTGACCCAGGAAAGAAGCCTCAAAACACAGGTAAAACTGTGTTAAAGTGTGGGGGAACATGTTTCAAATGACAGCACACTGCTGCTTGTTGGCAGGCTGACTCACTTCACTTGTCTCACACACACCCAGGGGGGGAAAGAGGACACATTGACCCAGGAAAGAAGCCTCAAAACACAGGTAAAACTGTGTTAAACTGTGGGGGAATATGTTTCAAATGACAGCACACTGCTGCTTGTTGGCAGGCTGACTCACTTCACTGGTCTCTCACACACACCCAGGGGGGAGAAAGAGGACACATTGACCCAGGAAAGAAGCCTCAAAACACAGGTAAAACTGTGTTAAAGTGTGGGGGAACATGTTTCAAATGACAGCACACTGCTGCTTGTTGGCAGGCTGACTCACTTCACTTGTCTCACACACACCCAGGGGGGGGAGAAAGAGGACACATTTACCCAGGAAAGAGTGCTCGAAAGCTGGCTACAGCAGAGTCACAGTGTGGAGGAACATGTTTCAAATGACAGCACACTGCTGCTTGTTGGCAGGCTGACTCACTTCACTGGTCTCACACACACACCCAGGGGGGAGAAAGAGGACACATTGACCCAGGAAAGAAGCCTCAAAACACAGGTAAAACTGTGTTAAAGTGTGGGGGAACATGTTTCAAATGACAGCACACTGCTGCTTGTTGGCAGGCTGACTCACTTCACTTGTCTCACACACACCCAGGGGGGGGAGAAAGAGGACACATTTACCCAGGAAAGAGTGCTCGAAAGCTGGCTACAGCAGAGTCACAGTGTGGAGGAACATGTTTCAAATGACAGCACACTGCTGCTTGTTGGCAGGCTGACTCACTTCACTGGTCTCACACACACCCAGGGGGGAGAAAGAGGACACATTGACCCAGGAAAGAAGCCTCAAAACACAGGTAAAACTGTGTTAAAGTGTGGGGGAACATGTTTCAAATGACAGCACACTGCTGCTTGTTGGCAGGCTGACTCACTTCACTTGTCTCACACACACCCAGGGGGGGGAGAAAGAGGACACATTTACCCAGGAAAGAGTGCTCGAAAGCTGGCTACAGCAGAGTCACAGTGTGGAGGAACATGTTTCAAATGACAGCACACTGCTGCTTGTTGGCAGGCTGACTCACTTCACTGGTCTCACACACACACCCAGGGGGGAGAAAGAGGACACATTGACCCAGGAAAGAAGCCTCAAAACACAGGTAAAACTGTGTTAAAGTGTGGGGGAACATGTTTCAAATGACAGCACACTGCTGCTTGTTGGCAGGCTGACTCACTTCACTGTCTCACACACACCCAGGGGGGAGAAAGAGGACACATTGACCCAGGAAAAAGCTCAAAACTGGTACAAGAGTCAAAGTGTGGGGAACATGTTTCAAATGACAGCACACTGCTGCTTGTTGGCAGGCTGACTCACTTCACTGTCTCACACACACCCAGGGGGGAGAAAGAGGACACATTTACCCAGGAAAGAAGCTCAAAGCACAGGTAAAGTGTTAAGTGTGGGGAACATGTTTCAAATGACAGCACACTGCTGCTTGTTGGCAGGCTGACTCACTTCACTGGTCTCACACACACCCAGGGGGGAGAAAGAGGACACATTGACCCAGGAAAGAAGCCTCAAAACACAGGTAAAGCTGTGTTAAGTGTGGGAACATGTTTCAAATGACAGCACACTGCTGCTTGTTGGCAGGCTGACTCACTTCACTGGTCTCACACACACACCCAGGGGGGAGAAAGAGGACACATTGACCCAGGAAAGAAGCCTCAAAACACAGGTAAAACTGTGTTAAAGTGTGGGGGAACATGTTTCAAATGACAGCACACTGCTGCTTGTTGGCAGGCTGACTCACTTCACTTGTCTCACACACACCCAGGGGGGGAGAAAGAGGACACATTTACCCAGGAAAGAGTGCTCGAAAGCTGGCTACAGCAGAGTCACAGTGTGGAGGAACATGTTTCAAATGACAGCACACTGCTGCTTGTTGGCAGGCTGACTCACTTCACTGGTCTCACACACACACCCAGGGGGGAGAAAGAGGACACATTGACCCAGGAAAGAAGCCTCAAAACACAGGTAAAACTGTGTTAAAGTGTGGGGGAACATGTTTCAAATGACAGCACACTGCTGCTTGTTGGCAGGCTGACTCACTTCACTTGTCTCACACACACCCAGGGGGGGGAGAAAGAGGACACATTTACCCAGGAAAGAGTGCTCGAAAGCTGGCTACAGCAGAGTCACAGTGTGGAGGAACATGTTTCAAATGACAGCACACTGCTGCTTGTTGGCAGGCTGACTA
>JAAOOA010003299.1:0-19708 GCA_012861695.1 Trematomus loennbergii | reverse complement strand
GTGTGAATGCTGTAAAGTGTGAATGCTGTAAACTGTGAATGCTGTAAACTGTGAAAGCTGTAAACTGTGAATGCTGTAAAGTGTGAATGTTGTAAACTGTGAATGCTGTAAAGTGTGAAAGCTGTAAACTGTGAATGCTGTAAATGGAAAGCTGTAAAGTGTGAATGCTGTAAACTGTGAAAGCTGTAAAGTGTGAATGCTGTAAAGTGTGAAAGCTGTAAACTGTGAAAGCTGTAAAGTGTGAAAGCTGTAAACTGTGAATGCTGTAAACTGTGAAAGCTGTAAACTGTGAAAACTGAAACTGTGAATGCTGTAAACGTGTGAAGCTGTAAACTGTGAAAGCGTAAACTGTGAAAGCTGTAAACTGTGAAAGCTGTAAAGTGTGAAAGCTGTAAAGGTGAATGCTGTAAACTGTGAATGCTGTAAACTGTGAAAGCTGTAAACTGTGAATGCTGTAAACTGTTGTTGCTGTAAACTGTGAAAGCTGTAAACTGTGAAAGCTGTAAAGTGTCAATGCTGTAAACTGTGAATGCTGTAAAGTGAATGCGTAAAAATGTGAAAGCTGTAAACTGTGAAAGCTGTAAACTGTGAATGCTGTAAAGTGTGAATGCTGTAAACTGTGAAAGCTGTAAACTGTGAAAGCTGTAAACTGTGAATGCTGTAAGTGTGAAAGCTGTAAACTGTGAAAGCTGTAAAGTGTGAAAGCTGTAAAGTGTGAATGCTGTAAACTGTGATTGCTGTAAACTGTGAAAGCTGTAAAGTGTGAATGCTGTAAAGTGTGAAAGCTGTAAAGTGTGAAAGCTGTAAAACTGTGAAAGCTGTAAGTGTGAAAGCTGTAAACTGTGAAAGCTGTAAAGTGTGAATGCTGTAAACTGTGATGCTGTAAACTGTGAAAGCTGTAAAGTGGTGAATGCTGTAAAGTGTGAAAGCTGTAAAGTGTGAAGCTGTAAACTGTGAAAGCTGTAAATGTGAAGCTGTAAACTGTGAATGCTGTAAACTGTGAAAGCTGTAAACTGTGAAAGCTGTAAAGTGTGAATGCTGTAAAGTGTGAATGCTGTAAACTGTGAAGCTGTAAGGTGAATGCTGTAAACTGTGAAAGCTGTAAACTGTGAATGTTGTAAAGTGTGAAAGCTGTAAACTGTGAATGCTGTAAAGTGTGAAAGCTGTAAACTGTGAATGCTGTAAAGGTGAATGCTGTAAAGTGTGAATGCTGTAAACTGTGAAAGCTGTAAAGTGTGAATGCTGTAAACTGTGAAAGCTGTAAAGTGTGAATGCTGTAAACTGTGAAAGCTGTAAAGTGTGAATGCTGTAAAGTGTGAATGCTGTAAACTGTAAAGCTGTAAAGTGTGAATGCTGTAAAGTGTGAATGCTGTAAACTGTGAAAGCTGTAAAGTGTGAAAGCTGTAAAGTGTGAAGCTGTAAACTGTAAAAGCTGTAAAGTGTGAATGCTGTAAACTGTGAAAGCTGTAAAGTGTGAATGCGTAAACTGTGAAAGCTGTAAGTGTGTGTCACTACCCGATCGGTCCACCTGCCGATCTGTACTGCGCATGTGCGAGATGGTCCGCCTACATACAGCAACTCTACTAGGACACTTGACACAGTGGCTTTTGGCAAAGCAGAAAAAGAACTGAGAGAGATAGTTATTACAACGTGACTTCACTATTATTTAACAAACTCTTTCTATTGGGTTCTTCGATTTGGGGTTAAGTGCATTGTCAGAATGAGTGAGACATGGATGTAACTTCTGTATAGACAGCTATATGCCGTACATGTTTGCATACATTCACAGTAAATCTATTCAGTATGATAGCTGTCTAACAGAAGTTAAATCCATTCTCACTATACTCGCGATTGAGAAACACCCCGAGCTGACTAGCGGGAAATGCAGAACAGTGAAATGATTTGAATGAAAATGGTTAAAGTCAAATGCAGTGACTTTGTTGAAACCTGAAAGTGAAATGTTAAACTGGAAGAGGAGGAAAAATAGTGAAGAAGCTCAATATTTAAAAGAAAAAGGTTTAAAAAAGGTATAAACAACAACATGTCCTGAATAGCAAGTTAACAGTTGAATGGTTTGTAGCTGACAGTGGCTGAGTTACACATCAGGTGCACGTAGTAGAGTTCAAGTGGCATTACATCTATAGGGCTTTTATTTGAAGGGGGGTGAGGTGGAGAACAACTAAATGAGATGTCTGGCGTCAATCAATGGGAGGTTCACCCATAACAACCTGTGTGTGTGTGTGTGTGTGTGTGTGTGTGTGTGTGTGTGTGTGTGTGTGTGTGTGTGTGTGTGTGTGTGTGAGTGTGTGTGTGTGTGTGTGTGTGTGTGTGTGTGTGTGTGTGTGGTGTGTGTGTGTATGTGTGTGTGTGTGTGGTGTGTGTGTGTGTGTGTGGTGTGTGGTGTGTGTGGTGTGTGTGTGTGTGTGGTGTGTGTGGTGTGTGTGTGGTGTGTGTGTGTGTGTGTGTGTGTGTGTGTGTGTGTGTGTGTGTGTGTGTGTGTGTGTGTGTGTGTGTGTGTTCTTTAGCAGGGGGAGAGCCGCTATTTGAAGGTTGGATATGTGAAACAGGTTTATTGCCATTCACACAGACGAGGAATTTGACTTGATGTCATGCAGCAGACATCAAATATAAAACAAAGAATCTAATATGTTGTTGTGTTAATTATTTAAAGGGCCCATGTCATGGCCATTTCCACTGATCATAATTACATTGTTGAGGTATACTAAAATAGATTTATACTGTGCAATTTTCCAAACTCACATTGGTTTCGCATACAGCATCTCTGTCAAGCATGTGTATTCAGCAGTATTCACTCTCTCCACTAAACGACTCGTTGGAGCTCTTGCCCCCCCCTCCCTGTGAGCCTAGTGTGCTCCGATTGGTCAGCTCGGCCACTCTGTTCTGATTAGTCAACCACCAGAGAGGCTCCGCCCATGTCTAAACGGCTGCTCTCAGCGAACATCAGTCTTATCATGGCGTCGGTACAGCCGTATATTTTATATACATAAACTGTAACTGTTGTTATAGAAGAGTGTGACGGCCCCAGGGCCTTTGTCTTACGATGGGGTGGAGCTGAAGAGGCTAATCAGCGCGATCACGGACACCTCCGGAGCCGAGGTGCTAGCCAGCTGCCCGGAGTCACACGGCAGCCCTCTCTCTCCAAAGCTCAGCGATCCTCTCCCCGACCACCTATCTCTGCATTTACCACAATAAATGTGCCGTGGTTTTGTAAACTCGTGTATGTCTCCTTGTCTTTCCGTTGTGGCCTACGAGCCGGTCATAACAAAGAGTAAGTTATTTTTACCTGTAATAAACTACTACTGTTTGATGAGAAATCAAATCATGGTTTGCTATATATGAATGATATGTTATAGGAGCAAATAATTCAGGGAAGAAAGGATAGGCCTACTAAGTATTTCCATTAAACTTTATTTTTAGAAATGTACAAAATGAACATAAATATACATATATACACGGTATATCATCCATTCCTCCCCGCATCTTGCCTAGCAGCCGGGCTTTTTAGGACGAGGCCTCAGTGTGGTAGTCCGTCATGTATTGTCCGCAGGATCTGGCTGGACGAAATCAAATGCAAATCACAAAATATTAGAGAAACTTAGTTGTTTTAGATTCGTTAGTAGTAGTTGTGGTAGGAGTGTGGATCTATCTAATGAACAGCTTGCCTGCTAATATGCTAACCTAGCTTTGTTTACCTTGGTAGCTAACACGATATGAACGTTAGCTTGGAGGAACGGCAACTATAATGTAGTGTAATAAAACTACTATGAACAAAAGCTAGTGGTTCATATTAGGCTAGCAATAACGTGTTTATAATTGCAATCTATACGGGTATTCTGCTACGTTCGGTCATACATTGTAACTTGCATGAATACATTGTTTTGCGCTAGCATACAGCTAGCCTCGTTAGCTATACATGCAGTATATGTACTGTCACAATGTACGGTAAATCACCCGGAGTATACTGTATGAGTATTCCGTGTGTGTGACTGCAGACATTCTCCTGCCATGACAAACATGTAAGGCCATCTGCTGACATTGTAGTTGATATATTTAAACGCTAGCAACGTAGCATAACAAAAATGTTTTTCCGACCAAACCTAGGTCTAGCTCCGTGGTTAGATCGGTAGCATACACGCTACGCCAGCTATAATGTAATTACGTTTCGCGACTGACCGCACGGCAAATCACCCGGAGTATACTGTCAATAGGTATTTTGTGTGTGAATGCAGACATTCTCCTGCTATGAGATACATGTATGCAAGGCCATCTGCTGATATTAGAGTTGATATATGGAAACGCTAGCAACTTAGTTAGCACAGTTAGCACTGTGTCAATGGCTTAGCAGTCCAACACAGTTTACACATTTAAACAGTCTTGTTTGATAAATACACAAATAACAATGCAAACTTACAGGTTGTGTACCCGAATCTTCCCCTGCTCCAAACGGTCCAAACAAGCTGTGCATATCCGGCCTCAAACTGGGCAATGTTTTGGAAGCTTTCGTCTGTGAAATGCCGGTTCTTCGAACCTCTGAAGGAACAGTGTTAAAAAGAATTTCAACCACTGACTTCGTCGTGGTTCTTCCGTCGGTAGGACAAACAGCTCAGATTTCTCCTCACATTTCAGGAAACAGGTCCTTGGCAGTGGCATGACTGGATCGATTGTGAACTGAACCAGAGCTTCCAACAGTAAATGTTAGGCTGGCAGAGGGTGCGGCCAGCGCCGCTGGGTGTGGCCATAGCTCTTCGGGATTGGTCCATTTCGTTCCGGGTACCGCATGACATCAGGCGTACCCGGAAGACTCAAATGGGCAGTGACGTATCTCCAACGAGGCGTTTTGGGGAGGTATTTTCTGTGTTAGAGTTTTACTCGCTACAGGGTGTACTTTGAGGGTTTTGACTCTGCACACCGTTTACATGCATAAAAACCTTCATAACACACAAGGGGACGGGTAATAACCGGAAAAGCATGGACATGGGACCTTTAAGACACTTTCTATTGTGTGATTTGGTGGCATCAATGTGTGCATTAGATGCAGATGATGGAGCAGAACTTAGGGCCTCATATACAGTTTAGTAATGTCAAGTAATGAGACCCCCCCACATCACATCAGATCCCACTTTACCCCCTGGGCAGGGCTTCAATCGTCTGTTGGTACTTTGAGCACTTCAGAGACACGCTGTGTATAGAGACGGCCCTGTGATATAGGTGAGCTTTACAGAGGGTTAGGGAGGAGGAGGAGCCTGAAACGCTCAGGGGATACAACTCTCTGTAAGGCTGTGTGTGTGTGTGTGTGTGTGTGTGTGTGTGTGTGTGTGTGTGTGTGTGTGTGTGGTGTGTGTGCGTGTGTGTGTGTGTGGTGTGTGTGTAACGCTAAACCTTTATTGATGTGTTTTCAGTCAGGCAGTGAACAGGACGCCTCTCTCTCTGTGATCTTTCTCCCGCCCCCACGAGCCGCGTCCAATCATACGTCTGCTCGGCCCTGAGAGCTCTTCTGATTGGCCGCAGCTCGGAGAGGCAGGAGCTCAGCTCGGCACGTGATTGGCGGGATGCGCGTCACTCAGATGGCCTCGCGGCTGGAGTATAAAGCGAGAGGATCGGGTTCTGGAGCGAGAAGAAGTAGCTAGCCTTAGCTTAGAGCTAACATGTAATAAACACACACATTAACACACCAAACACACACACTCACACACTCACTCACACGCACGGTGCACTGCAGGAGCGCGCTCTCACGCACTTTTTATTAAGCTGTGTGTGTGCAACAGAACTTCCTGCATGGTTGGCAGGACGGGGCTAGCTGCAGAAGCTAACTGTTTACCAGGTTAGCTTTAATTATTCATGAGGGCGCTCCGTGATTGGTGGAGGCAGCGGAAGGGGCGGGCTAGAGAAGAAGCGGTGAACTGTTCCTCCAGACAGTGAGTAAAAAAAGTACTAAAATACACTGTAAACATACTGAGTATATCGTATAACTACTAATACTACACTGTACAAATACTGTGTATATCAGTATATCTGCTAATACTACACTGTACACATACTCTCTATATATCAGTATAACTACTAATACTACACTGTACACATACTGTGTATATCAGTATATCTGCTAATACTACACTGTACACATACTCTCTATATATCAGTATAACTACTAATACTACACTGTGAATATACTCTATATATCAGTATAACTACTAATACTACACTGTACACATACTGTGTATATCAGTATATCTGCTAATACTACACGTACACATACTGTGTATATCAGTATAACTGCTAATACTACACTGTACACATACTGTGTATATCAGTATAACTACTAATACTACACTGTACACATACTCTCTATATATCAGTATAACTACTAATACTACACTGTACACATACTGTGTATAACTACTAATCCTACACTGTACACATACTGTGTATAACTACTAATCCTACACTTACACATACTGTGTATAACTACTAATACTACACTGTACACATACTGTGTATAACTACTAATACTACACTGTACACATACGTGTATAAACTACTAATACTACACTGTACACATACTGTGTATAACTACTAATACTACACTGTGAACATACTGTGTATAACTACTAATACTACACTGTACACATACTGTGTATAACTACTAATACTACACTGTGAACATACTGTGTACTTCAGTAGAAGATCTTAAACCTGTTAATATACTTTTAAGCTCTTATAGTACACAGTGAACTTTCCAAAGTATCTGGAGTGAGATTCATTTCATTTGAATCTAAAAGTTCATCTAATAAAGTGTAAAGAGTAAAATGTACATATTATATAGTAAGTAAAGTTATCGCACTCGTGTTTCCATATTGCTGATTATATTATATATTAATTGGTTTGTTAAAGTCCTGATGAATCTGATTGGCTCCGCCCCCTGTCCGTCACACTGACCCCTCTCTCTCTGTGATTGGCTGGTGTGTCCACAGGAGGAGATGATCAGGATGTCATTGGACACAGAGACTGTCCTCCCCTCATGAGGTCAGTCCCGCCGCTGTCAGCCTATCAGAGCGTCGCAGCTGGCCAAGTCCCGCCCCCTACATGCCAAGAACGGCCTCCAGTTGCCCGGCAACAGCCATCCTGCCCCCGCCGGAGCTCAGCGAATCGCAAAGCGACGTTACTCGATGGGCGTCGGCTTCAAGGGGCTGGCCAAGCGTCGCCGGCGGGCCAACAGCGACAGCCAATCAGAATCCGTGCTGCCGAGCAACTTCCTGCTGGCGGGAACATCTTCGACCCGCTGAACCTCAAACTCACTATTGGACGAGGACGTCAACAGGTGAGGGACTTATTTAGTGAAACAGTGAGACCTCGTTCCGGACAGCAGGACCGTGGTTTCAAATCCAAGCTTTCTAAAATGCTATGTTTAAATATGCTAATGAGGCTTTATGTGACGCTCACCCTCAACATTCACTCTTTCTCTCAGGGCAACCAATCAGGAGACACCAAAGTGCTCGCCCCTGCCGCTGCGTGGCGGAGGACCCTGTAGAGATCCTGGTTCCCCGTGACATCACAGACCCCTGAACCTGAAGGGGGGGGGCTTGGGGGAGGTGAGGGAGGGGGGGTGCTGCTCTCCCCCCTGAAGAAGAGGAGGCACAGGACCAGCACCATGGGGGGGAGGGGGGGAGAGAGGGCAGGGGGGGGGGGCGTACCTGCCCGGCTGTTTCAGCTCCTCGGCCACTCTCACAGGTGAGCAGCACTAAAGGCACCTGACAGGTGTTCATGTGTTTAAATATGCGTCGGGTCGCCAGCTGGGAAGTAGTGGAGTACAAATACTTTGTTACTGTACTTAAGTACATGTTTCTGGTATCAGTACTTTACTCCACTACTTATTACTTTGACTTCTTACATGTTGAACACAAATACCTGTACTTTCTACTTCTTACATGTGAACACAAATACCTGTACTTTCTACTTCTTACATGTTGAACACAAATACCTGTACTTTCTACTTCTTACATGTTGAACACAAATACCTGTACTTTCTACTTCTTACATGTTGAACACAAATACCTGTACTTTCTACTTCTTACATGTTGAACCCAAATACTGTACTTTCTACTTCTTACATGTTGAACTCAATACCTGTACTTTCTACTTCTTACATGTTGAACCCAAATACCTGTACTTTCTACTTCTTACATGTTGAACTCAAATACCTGTACTTTCTACTTCTTACATGTTGAACACAAATACCTGTAATTTCTACTTCTTACATGTTGAACACAAATACTGTACTTTCTACTTCTTACATGTGAACACAAATACCTGTACTTTCTACTTCTTACATGTTGAAACAAATAACCTGTACTTTCTACTTCTTACATGTTGAACACAAATACCTGTACTTTCTACTTCTTACATGTTAACACAAATACCTGTACTTTCTACTTCTTACATTGAACACAAATACCTGTACTTTCTACTTCTTACATGTTGAACACAAATACCTGTACTTTCTACTTCTTACATGTGAACACAAATACCTGTACTTTCTACTTCTTACATGTTGAACCCAAATACCTGTACTTTCTACTTCTTACATGTTGACCCAAATACCTGTACTTTCTACTTCTTACATGTTGAACACAAATACCTGTACTTTCTACTTCTTACGTGTTGAACCCAAATACCTGTACTTTCTACTTGTTACATGTTGAACACAAATACCTGTACTTTCTACTTCTTACGTGTTGAACCCAAATACCTGTACTTTCTACTTCTTACATGTTGAACACAAATACCTGTACTTTCTACTTCTTACGTGTTGAACCCAAATACCTGTACTTTCTACTTGTTACATGTTGAACACAAATACCTGTACTTTCTACTTCTCACATGTTGAACTCAAATACCTGTACTTTCTACTCTCACATGTTGAACACAAAATCCTGTACTTTCTACTTCTACATGTTGAACACAAATACCTGTACTTTCTACTTTTACATGTTGAACACAAATACCTGTACTTTCTACTTGTTACATGTTGAACCCAAATACCTGTACTTTCTACTTCTTACGTGTTGAACCAAATACCTGTACTTTCTACTTGTTACATGTTGAACTCAAATACTGTACTTTCTACTTCTTACGTGTTGAACCCAAATACCTGTACTTTCTACTTGTTACATGTTGACTCAAATACCTGTACTTTCTACTTCTTACATGTTGAACCCAAAACCTGTACTTTCTACTTCTTACATGTTCAACCCAAATACCTGTACTTTCTACTTCTTACGTGTTGAACACAAATACTGTACTTTCTACTTCTTACGTGTTGAACCCAAATACCTGTACTTTCTACTTGTTACATGTTGAACTCAAATACTGTACTTTCTACTTCTACATGTTGAACACAAATACCTGTACTTTCTACTTCTTACATGTTGAACACAAATACCTGTACTTTCTACTTGTTACATGTTGAACACAAATACCTGTACTTTCTACTTCTTACATGTTGAACCCAAATACCTTACTTTCTACTTCTACATGTTGAACACAATACCTGTACTTTTACTTCTTACATGTTGAACACAAATACCTGTACTTTCTACTTGGTTACATGTTGAACACAAAATACCTGTACTTTCTACTTCTTACATGTTGAACCCAAATACCTGTACTTTCTACTTCTTACATGTTGAACCCAAATACCTGTACTTTCTACTTCTTACATGTTGAACCCAAATACCTGTACTTTCTACTTGTTACATGTTGAACTCAAATACCTGTACTTTCTACTTCTTACGTGTTGAACCCAATACCTGTACTTTCTACTTGTTACATGTTGAACTCAAATACCTGTACTTTCTACTTCTACATGTTGAACACAAATACCTGTACTTTCTACTTCTACATGTTGAACACAAATACCTGTACTTTCTACTTCTTACATGTTGAACACAAATACCTGTACTTTCTACTTCTACATGTTGAACACAAATACCTGTACTTTCTACTTCTACATGTTGAACACAAATACCTGTACTTTCTACTTGTTACATGTTGAACTCAAATACCTGTACTTTCTACTTCTTACGTGTTGAACCCAAATACCTGTACTTTCTACTTGTTACATGTTGAACTCAAATACCTGTACTTTCTACTTCTTACACTTTGAAACAAATACTGTACTTTCTACTTCTCACATGTTGAACACAAATACCTGTACTTTCTACTTCTCACATGTTGAACCCAAATACCTGTACTTTCTACTTCTCACATGTTGAACACAAATACCTGTACTTTCTACTTCTCACATGTTGAACACAAATACCTGTACTTTCTACTTCTTACATGTTGAACACAAATACCTGTACTTTCTACTTCTCACATGTTGAAACCAAATACCTGTACTTTCTACTTCTCACATGTTGAACCCAAATACCTGTACTTTCTACTTCTCACATGTTGAACACAAATACCTGTACTTTGACTTCTTACATGTTGAACACAAATACCTGTACTTTCTACTTCTCACATGTTGAACACAATACCTGTACTTTCTACTTCTTACATGTTGAACCCAAATACCTGTACTTTCTACTTCTTACATGTTGAACCCAAATACCTGTACTTTCTACTTCTTACATGTTGAACCCAAATACCTGTACTTTCTACTTCTTACATGTTGAACCCAAATACCTGTACTTTCTACTTCTTACATGTTGAACCCAAATACCTGTACTTTCTACTTCTTACATTTTGAACACAAATACCTGTACTTTCTACTTCTTACATGTTGAACACAAATACCTGTACTTTCTACTTCTTACATGTTGAACCCAAATACCTGTACTTTCTACTTCTTACATGTTGAACACAAATACCTGTACTTTCTACTCTTACATGTTGAACACAAATACCTGTACTTTCTACTTTTACATGTTGAACACAAATACCTGTACTTTCTACTTCTTACATGTTGAACCCAAATACCTGTACTTTCTACTTCTTACATGTTGAACACAAATACCTGTACTTTCTACTTCTTACATGTTGAACCAAATACCTGTACTTTCTACTTCTTACATGTTGAACCCAAATACCTGTACTTCTACTTCTTACATGTTGAACTCAAATACCTGTACTTTCTACTTCTTACATGTGAACACAATACCTGTACTTTCTACTTCTCTCATTTCCCAAACAGGCTGGTTCCTTTAGTTTGAATGTGTGTTTGGGGCGTGATCATTATTCTTTAGAGTCATTGCGTGCCTATTGATTTGAACACGATCCGTGTATCCATCATTTCCTGGTCTTCTCTAAAGAAGAGGGACCAATGAAACGTTGTCATGTTGCCGTTGTTCAGCATGGAAACATTCATTAGCTAACAATGACATTATTGTTCTATTAATATAAGGGAGGTCAGGTACTCTTTAAAACAGCTGCTAGTTATGGGTACTTTTTACTGAAGTACATTTCAAAGCCCTCTTTACTTTCACTTGAGTAAAGAAGTTTAGTCAGTACTTCTACTTTCACCAGAGTATTTTTAAACACGAGTATCTGTAACTTCTACTTGAGTAAAGGATGTGTGTACCTCTGCTGTGTTGCAGTTCCCCTGCTGACCAGAGAGGGCGGAGTCTCTGCGTCTCCACTGCCCTGTGAGCTGAACACTGCCATCACCTGTCGGGACGACGTGGCCCCGCCCTATCCTCCCCCGCAGACACACCCACCCCCTGCCCGGTAACCTGGGCGATGGTCATCAGCGGAGACGGCGCCGCACCACCTCCATCAGGTCGTCCGACTGTGCCGCCATGGCAACCACCGCAACCAGGGCTCAGCCAACCAGATTGAGACTCCGCTGGTGGGAGAGGGCTAAAGCCGGCAGGTGTGTTTTCTCTGTTTAAATTATAAAGACTGTTTTTTATGTATTATCGACTTGTTCTCAGAGTGTACCGACTTGTTCTCAGAGTGTACCGACTTGTTCTCAAAGTGTACCGACTTGTTCTCAGAGTGTACGACTTGTTCTCAAAGTGTACCGACTTGTTCTCAAGTGTACCGACTTGTTCTCAAAGTGTACCGACTTGTTCCTAAAGTGTACCGACTTGTTCTCAAACTGTACCGACTTGTTCTCAAAGTGTACCGACTTGTTCACAAAGTGTACCCACTTGTTCTCAAAGTGTACCGACTTGTTCCTAAAGTGTACAGACTTGTTCTCAGAGTGTACCGACTTGTTCTCAGAGTGTACCGACTTTTACTCAAAGAGTACCGACTTGTTCTCAGAGTGTACCGACTTGTTCTCAGAGGTACCGACTTGTTCTCAAAGTGTACAGACTTGTTCTCAGAGTGTACCGACTTGTTCTCAGAGTGTACCGACTTTTACTCAAAGAGTACCGACTTGTTCTCAGAGTGTACCGACTTGTTCTCAGAGTGTACCGACTTGTTCTCAAAGTGTACCGACTTGTTCTCAAAGTGTACCGACTTGTTCTCAGAGTGTACCGACTTTTACTCAAAGAGTACCGACTTGTTCTCAGAGTGTACCGACTTGTTCTCAGAGTGTACCGACTTGTTCTCAAAGTGTACAGACTTGTTCTCAGAGTGTACAGACTTGTTCTCAGAGTGTACCGACTTGTTCTCAAAGTGTACCGACTTGTTCTCAGAGTGTACCGACTTGTTCTCAAGCACACCGACTTGTTCTCAGAGTGTACCGACTTGTTCTCAAAGTGTACCGACTTGTTCTCAAAGAGTACCGACTTGTTCTCAGAGTGTACCGACTTGTTCTCAGAGTGTACCGACTTGTACTCAAAGTGTACCGACTTGTTCTCAAAGAGTACCGACTTGTTCTCAGAGTGTACCGACTTGTTCTCAAAGCACACCGACTTGTTCTCAAAGTGTACCGACTTGTTCTCAAAGTGTACCGACTTGTTCTCAAGAGTACCGACTTGTTCTCAAAGCACACCGACTTGTTCTCAGAGTGTACCGACTTGTACTCAAAGTGTACCGACTTGTTCTCAGAGTGTACCGACTTGTACTCAAAGTGTACCGACTTGTATTCAAAGAGTACCGACTTGTACTCAAAGTGTACCGACTTGTTCTCGAGTGTACCGACTTGTTCTCAGAGTGTACCGACTTGTTCTCAGAGTGTACCGACTTGTTCTCAAAGCACACCGACTTGTTCTCAAAGAGTACCGACTTGTTCTCAGAGTGTACCGACTTGTTCTCAAAGTGTACAGACTTGTTCTCAGAGTGTACCGACTTGTTCTCAAAGAGTACCGACTTGTTCTCAGAGTGTACCGACTTGTTCTCAAAGCACACGACTTGTTCTCAAAGAGTACCGACTTGTTCTCAAAGTGTACCGACTTGTTCTCAAAGTGTACCGACTTGTTCTCAAAGAGTACCGACTTGTTCTCAAAGCACACCGACTTGTTCTCAGAGTGTACCGACTTGTACTCAAAGTGTACCGACTTGTTCTCAGAGTGTACCGACTTGTATTCAAAGAGTACCGACTTGTACTCAAAGTGTACCGACTTGTTCTCAGAGTGTACCGACTTGTTCTCAAAGAGTACCGACTTGTTCTCAAAGCACACCGACTTGTTCTCAGAGTGTACCGACTTGTTCTCAAAGAGTACCGACTTGTTCTCAAAGCACACCGACTTGTATTCAAAGTGTACCGATTGTACTCAAAGTGTACCGACTTGTTCTCAGAGTGTACCGACTTGTACTCAAGTGTACCGACTTGTATTCAAAGAGTACCGACTTGTACTCAAAGTGTACCGACTTGTTCTCAGAGGTACCGACTTGTTCTCAAAGAGTACCGACTTGTTCTCAAAGCACACCGACTTGTTCTCAGAGTGTACCGACTTGTTCTCAAAGAGTACCGACTTGTTCTCAAAGCACACCGACTTGTTCTCAGAGTGTACCGACTTGTACTCAAAGTGTACCGACTTGTTCTCAAAGTGTACCGACTTGTACTCAAAGTGTACCGACTTGTATTCAAAGAGTACCGACTTGTACTCAAAGTGTACCGACTTGTTCTCAGAGTGTACCGACTTGTACTCAAAGTGTACCGACTTGTTCTCAAAGTGTACCGACTTGTATTCAAGTGTACCGACTTGTTCTCAGAGTGTACCGACTTGTACTCAAAGTGTACCGACTTGTTCTCAGAGGTACCGACTTGTATTCAAAGTGTACCGACTTGTACTCAAAGTGTACCGACTTGTACTCAAAGTGTACCGACTTGTATTCAAAGAGTACCGACTTGTTCTCAGAGTGTACCGACTTGTATTCAAAGAGTACCGACTTGTTCTCAGAGTGTACCGACTTGTACTCAAAGTGTACCGACTTGTATTCAAAGAGTACGACTTGTTCTCAGAGTGTACCGACTTGTACTCAAAGTGTACCGACTTGTTCTCAGAGTGTACCGACTTGTTCTCAGAGTGTACCGACTTGTACTCAAAGTGTACCGACTTGTACTCAAAGTGTACCGACTTGTACTCAGAGTGTACCGACTTGTTCTCAGAGTGTACCGACTTGTACTCAAAGTGTACCGACTTGTTCTCAGAGTGTACCGACTTGTACTCAAAGTGTACCGACTTGTACTCAGAGTGTACCGACTTGTTCTCAGAGTGTACCGACTTGTACTCAAAGTGTACCGACTTGTACTCAAAGAGTACCGACTTGTTCTCAGAGTGTACCGACTTGTACTCAGAGTGTACCGACTTGTACTCAGAGTGTACCGACTTGTACTCAAAGTGTACCGACTTGTACTCAGAGTGTACGACTTGTACTCAGAGTGTACCGACTTGTTCTCAGAGTGTACCGACTTGTACTCAAAGTGTACCGACTTGTACTCAGAGTGAACCGACTTGTACTCAGAGTGTACCGACTTGTTCTCAGAGTGTACCGACTTGTACTCAGAGTGTACCGACTTGTACTCAAAGTGTACCGACTTGTTCTCAGAGTGTACCGACTTGTTCTCAGAGTGTACCGACTTGTTCTCAGAGTGTACCGACTTGTACTCAAAGTGTACCGACTTGTTCTCAGAGTGTACCGACTTGTACTCAGAGTGTACCGACTTGTTCTCAGAGTGTACCGACTTGTACTCAAAGTGTACCGACTTGTACTCAAAGTGTACCGACTTGTACTCAAAGTGTACCGACTTGTTCTCAGAGTGTACCGACTTGTACTCAAGTGTACCGACTTGTTCTCAGAGTGTACCGACTTGTTCTCAAAGAGTACCGACTTGTACTCAAAGTGTACCGACTTGTACTCAAAGAGTACCGACCTGCACATCGACTTGTTCTCAGAGTGTACCGACTTGTCTCAAAGTGTACCGACTTGTTCTCAAAGAGTACCGACTTGTTCTCAGAGTGTACCGACTTGTTCTCAGAGTGTACCGACTTGTTCTCAAAGTGTACCGACTTGTTCTCAAAGTGTACCGACTTGTTCCTAAAGTGTACCGACTTGTTCCCAAAGTGTACCGACTTGTTCCCAAAGTGTACCGACTTGTTCTCAAAGAGTACCGACTTGTTCTCAAAGTGTACCGACTTGTTCTCAAAGTGTACCGACTTGTTCTCAAAGTGTACCGACTTGTTCTCAAAGAGTACCGACTTGTTCTCAAAGTGTACCGACTTGTTCTCAAAGTGTACCGACTTGTTCTCAAAGAGTACCGACTTGTTCTCAAAGAGTACCGACTTGTTCTCAAAGAGTACCGACTTGTTCCTAAAGTGTACCGACTTGTTCCTAAAGTGTACCGACTTGTTCTCAAAGAGTACCGACTTGTTCTCAAAGTGTACCGACTTGTTCTCAAAGAGTACCGACTTGTTCCTAAGTGTACAGACTTGTTCTCAAAGTGTACCGACTTGTTCTCAAAGAGTACCGACTTGTTCCTAAAGTGTACAGACTTGTTCTCAGAGTGTACCGACTTGTTCTCAAAGTGTACCGACTTGTTCTCAAAGAGTACCGACTTGTTCTCAGAGTGTACCGACTTGTTCTCAAGAGTACCGACTTGTTCTCAGAGTGTACCGACTTGTTCTCAAAGTGTACCGACTTGTTCTCAAAGAGTACCGACTTGTTCTCAGAGTGTACCGACTTGGACTTGTTTAGTATACCTAAACCGACTTTTTAGTATTGCGATGTTTGCCTTAAACATTGAATGTTACACCCGAGTGAAACGCTGTGATCTGATTGGCCGTTGGCTGCAGGTGTGGAGGCGCTCAGTCCGGCTCCGCTCATCCACCACAGAAGAAGAAGAAAGACAAACACCGCTACCAGCACGGCAACCACAGCCGTTACTACGGTTACCAGGGTTTCTATGGAGACGGGTGTGAGGGGCACGTAGGACCGCAGGACGACCCGAGACTCCGCCTCCTGCGATCTGATTGGTTCAGAGACAGGACGGTGCTGGACATTGGATGCGGCACCGGTCACATGACGCTCGCCGTCGCCCGCAGGTTTAACCCCGCCCACATCCTAGGGTGGAGCTTAACGAGAGGCTGGTCCATGCAGCCAATCAGAACATCAGACACTTCATGTCACATGACCTGGTGCTGGAGGAGAGGAGGAGGAGGAGGGAGGAAGAGGAGAAGATGGAGGATATTGAGGAGGTGGTGGAGAAAGAGGAGGTGATGGAGGCCTCCCTCCTCTCCCTCCCCCTGTCCCTCCCCCTCTCTCTCCCCTCTCCTTCAGGGTGAGTCGGGGTCCTCTCTCAGCTCCTCCCCTGCTCCTCCCCCCTCCTCCTCCTCCAGGTTCCCTCACAACGTCACCTTCATCCAGGTGAGTCTCTGCTCTACATCCTGTTTATAAACACACACAGTGACATCACAGTGACATCACTGTGACATCACCCGGCTCTCCAATAGGGCGACTACGTGTCACTGCAGGAGGGTGGCCTGGGCGGGGCCAGTATGATGTCATCATGTGTCTGAACGTGACCAAGTGGGTGCAGCTTCACTCAGGTGATGGGGGCGTGGCCACGTTGTTCAGACGAGCCTATCAGAGCCTGGCGCCGGGCGGGTTGCTCATCCTGCAGCCGCAGCCGTGGAGCAGCTACTGCCGCAGCAGAGAGCCTCGGTAACCTGGTTTGAATATTTAGCGTGTATATATATATATATATATATATATATATATATACATATATATATATGTAGATATGTATTTATGTATACAGTACATAAATACTAAATACAAAATATATGTGTGTGTGTTGTTTCAGGAGAGGACGTGTGACGCATTCAGGACTCTGAGGTTCAGACCTGAGCAGTTCACCTGGTACCTGACAGAGAGAGAGGGGTTCAGCTCCTACAGGACGCTCACACACACAGGTACACACACACACACACACACACACCACACACACACACACACACACACTCAGTACCTGACAGAGAGAGAGGGGTTCAGCTCCTACAGGACGCTCACACACACAGGTACACACACACACACACACACACACACACACACACACACACACACACACACACACACACACACACACACAGTACCTGACAGAGAGAGAGGGGTTCAGCTCCTACAGGACGCTCACACACACACACAGGTCAGGTCGGGTGGAGCTGATCATTTATTCCGGCAAATGACTCAGACCTACTAATGGACCTAACAGAAGTTATTGAGTCTATGTAAGTTTACTGCTTGGCTCAGATCCACCAACGTCAGCAAGATCTCACCTCTATTAACTCCTGAAGAACCAGGTTCAATGAACTGCTGTTTCAATTCAGACGACCCTCTAAATCTGTTTAAGCGATCCTGAAGGATTCTGATATCAGTAATGAGGTGTGGCCCTACCTAAGTGTGAGTGTGGCAGTGTGCATCTCACCTTTGAAGCAGGAGAGGAGAGCGCAGATGTCTTTCAAGTTGTCCCAATCCAAAAGGTGGGATCAGTTTATTTGAAGAAAAATAGGTCCACACTTGAACAGGGTTTTTACCTTCTCTCGTTACAACATTATAATCATACTAAACATATCATGCTGTGATCATGTTCTAATGTGAAACTTTAATTCACAGTTTTACATTTATTACACTAAATTGTAACTTCAACTGCCCAATTCAGTTGTGACATTTAAAATCTCCCGACAGAATTTAGAGGCATCTCCTCATAAATGACCGGTGATAATAAAAGCACATTCAAACTTTCATTCACCAAATCAGTTCATTTGCTCATTTCCACATTCGTATACTTCACTAGTCCCGCATGAATTCAGAGGACCTTTCCTCACAGGTGGCAGGGTACTAACTTTCAACAAACATCAATTCATTCCACTCATTTCACAAAGAAATTCACTCAGCATTCAACAAAGAAATTCGAGAGATATTTACCAAGTTTGAGAGAACCTTACCGAGAGCAAAACCCCAGCTCTCCAGGGAGAGTATACCAGGGAACCCCCCCCCCCCCCTCTCTCCAGTCTGCTCCTCTCCACCAGTGTCTTTATGCTCAAAAACAGGACAGAGAAACCTAAAGACCCCTCCTCCATACCCATATCTGTGGAAACTGGGCATCTGATGCACAGGACTGGACATGACCAGACATATTCTATGGCTCTGGCAAAGACACACCTTCCCATGTTGTGTCAAAAGGTCATGACCCCTACTCTGCAGGACAAAACCTTTTGGGCCTCAGTGTATTTCTCCTTAAGTCAGGAGCCCCCCCCCCCTGTGTACTGCTGTGAGGGGAGAGAGAAGAAACTGCCTCTTCTCTTATCAGTGACACCCATAAACCATTACAGGCCTTACACTCTCAATTTAACAAACCACTTTGTTTATACTGTAATATAGAAAATAATAAAATATGAAGCATTTTCATTTTGGGTTATAATCAAATATAATTGATTATAACTAACTTTCGTTTTAATTATTCAACCTAATATGAAGATCTCAACAGTACACACACACACACACACACACACACACACACACACACACACACACAACACACACACACACACACACACACACACACAGTCACTAATCGTTGCTGTGTGTCTTCAGGTGACGAGCGGCCGATCTACCTGTTCAACAAAGGCCCCGCCCACAGGAAGTGACAGCCTCTCTCCGATTGGTCTTTTTGTATTTGACTTTGAGCTCGCAGCTGATTGGCTGAGCAGCCGATGGCTTCGCATCACAGAGGAGAAAGAACTCTGATTGGACCGCAGTGTTTCTGTGACTGTGATTGGCTGCCAGAGCAACAGATTGTGACTTCTGATTGGACGCTGACAGGAAGTGACACGTGTGCAGGTCGACCTGAAAACCTTTTATTGTTTGTAAAAATAAAGAGAATTTATGTGTGTGTGGATCTGAGTCGTGTCTTGTGTGTGGTGTGTGTGTGTGTGTTTTTGTGTGTGTGTGTGTGTGTGTGTGGTGTGTGTGTGTGTGTGTGTGTGTGTGTGTGTGTGTGTGTGTGTGTGTGTGTGTGTGTGTGTGTGTGTGTGTGTGTGTGTGTGGTGGGTGTGTGTGTGGATCTGAGTCGTGTGGTGTGTGTGTGTGTGTGTGGATCTGAGTCGTGTCTTTGTGTGTGTGTCTGTGTGTGTGTGTGTGTGTGTGTGTGTGTGTGTGTGGATCTGAGTCGTGTGTGTGTGTGTGTGTGGATCTGAGTCGTGTGTGTGTGTGTGTGTGTGGATCTGAGTCGTGTGTGTGTGTGTGTGTGGATCTGAGTTGTGTGTGTGTGTGGTGTGTGTGTGTGTGTGTGTGT
>JAAOOA010003298.1:0-15000 GCA_012861695.1 Trematomus loennbergii | reverse complement strand
CATTTCAAAGAGGACACAGACACATTGGATGAACCTATGGATTAACTGCAGCAGCGTTTTTTATCGTTTTAATGACATTGAAGACCAGTTTTGACCAAGGTAAGCCATGTTAGCGTTTCTAGCTACCTAGCTCCACATGTATTATGTACGCTTTCGTTTATAGCGTCGCAAATGTTTATCAACTGAGTGTTGAGGTGGGCACCACTAGATTCTGTGTCTCCAGGAGATGCTAATCGATGGGTTGGCTGTGCATCTAGGATAAGTAATAAGGGAGTTATGAGTGAGTTTAGGTGCAGTGATAGGTTACATTTTTTCGCTCGTGGCTAATTCAGAGGCTGAGTGTTAGCATTGTGGGGTTTTTTTGGAAAAAAAATTAAAAGATCAGTTAGCTGAGGTTCTTCCCGTTACATGGATATAAAACATTCATAGTTTATTAAATATTAAGATTCCTTAGACGTTGTTTCCTGCAAATGACGCGTTTATCCGCCCGGTACCGGGGGGGCGTGCGTAACAGGTTAATGTCACAGGACGTTATGGAGCTGATACCGTTTGATCTGAGCTCTGATTGGACCAATTTAACTCGTAGTAAACAAGACGGCTAGTGACAGTGAGTAAGCTGAGGCCTGTTCTGCTTCTGGTTTCAGGTAAAAGACGACGGGCGGGGGGTGGGGGGCTTCTGTAGTTTGTCTTCCCAGTGAAACAGAAGTTAGGCATCTTCAGTCCGTCATTACGGCTACCAGCTAATACATCTTCTTCATATTCCTCTGTTACTGGAACCCAGCAGGGGAGACGGTGTCAGGGTTTGGCAGGAAGAGGGACCCAAGAGCTTTAACAAATGAGAAGGCAGGAAGATTAAACAACAAGCCAGATTTGATTTGCAAAAGCTGAAAAACTAAGAACACTGAACATACGAGCACGAGGAACAACATCAGGAAGAAGAGGACCTCAGGGAACAACGACGAAGAACACAAGAGAATACATATCTATAGAAAGATCACACAGTCAGGAAGTAAAACCAGAAGCATGAAGATGGAGACGGAAGGAGACTTTCATTTGTTTTGGAGGATTTATGTAAATGCCCTTTAGTGCAAGATTAGAATATACTGCTGTCTAATTCACTGTGATTTCCATGAGTGTTAAGATCAGACTCTCTTAGCACGCACAGCTCCACCCGTCTGGTGCTAATAATCCACATTAGCCTCTCCATTACATTGCTTAAAGCAGCAGTCATAATGCAGACTTTGATGAAGTGTTATTCTGCATAAAGGGTTTTTCTTGCAGCACTTCAGACGCTAATGTTCGTAACTCGGACTGTTCTCACGGACGCTTGGGCTACGATATGCTATATTGAGTAAGAAATTAGGACTCCTAAACGATTGCTTCAATCCGTCGTGACAATGGAGAAGCAGTCCACACGCTGAGCAGGAAGTCGCCCTGAGCGCTTCAATTAGCCGGGCTTTAATATGTGGAGAAGCAGCCTCAGCTGAGCGGCTCTTATTTACTCCACGCTGATTCTTAATGTGGTTTTGTTTGAGGCGACACTTAGACCCGGAGCGTCGGGGAGATACTGGAGGAAAACAGCTCAGAGGACGAGGAATCAGGTGGAGAGGAGACATCTTCACACTCAGGAGAATAAAGAATTTGATTTGATTTATTTCGGATGTGTAAAACCACAATACAACATGAATCAGTGTCAAATCGATATACAAGCATATGACTGATCCGTACCTCGTGGAAAGCAGCCTTGGGTCCTCGAAAGAAGCTATATTTGTATTTTTCACTTTTTCTTTTAATCATCAAGATATTTTATAATATTTGTTATTATATGTGATATCATCATTTTCATTTTATTTGTAATTTTCTTTTACACTTTTTAAAGTATTTTAAGTATTGTATTATAATGTATGAACACACTTCTGCTTCTATGACCAAATCATTTATATCAATATAATAATTTATGTATAAATAAATAATCTACTTAAATACACATCCGAAAAGAGAAGAAGAAGTGAACACTGATTTAATCCCACCTCTTCTCCTAAAAACTACATTACTAACATATACATATAAAGAAATACATTTTTTAATGACAAAACAAAAACAAACAAAACAAACAAAACAAAACAAACATAAAACAACAAATAAATAAACAGACTCAAACCTCTGTCCTGAGTCGTGCTGTTCAGTCCCTAGCTGTGTTCACTCAGTCGTCACTGATAGGGTCTTTTTGACAAACGAGCGTCACACAATTCAAGCCAACAAGAAGATTAGTGTTGAACACCGACAGGGAATCAATAACATGAGTATTGATACACTAAATCACACACACACACACACACACACACACACACACACACACACACACACACACACACACACACACACACACACACACACACACACACACACACACACACACACACACACACACAACACACACACACACACACACACACGTAACAGGCTTCATATCTGTGTGTGTGCATCCAAGAGGGACATGACCTCTGACCTAAACTGATTATAGTCCGTGTTCAACATCATTATTTACAGTTAGCTGGAGCTCACACTCACACGCCCACATGTTTAAAAAGAGTTGACTTAAAACTGTATATGTTCAGAGAAAGTTAGTTAGGCTTTAGCGATCAATATTAGTTCAAGTTAGCAGTTATAATAATAACATGGGATTTGTATAGCGCTTTTCCTGATGCTCAAAGACGCTTTCCATACACTCAGTACAGAAGCAGAACAGAATGATATGTTACTTTACGTTATACACACTTCAACATAATAACTATTGTACTCCATAGTCTTTTGGCTTCTGTTCCAAAGTCTTTACACTTAGTCAACATGTGTCCAAAGTGACGTAACACAGACTCATTGATTGTGCTGCTTTCTCTCTGAGCTCCACAGCGTCCCACAGAGGCTCTGAACCAAACTGAGTGAGTCTGATGTGCTGCTAACGCTGCCCTTCAGTGCAGTCGGGGGGATAAAGACCCTTTCAAATGTATTCTGTGTCCTTCTCAAATCTCTATGACCAGGTTACATTCATAATATGTCTATAGTTTTTGTGCTGTGATATTTGTATTTGCTTTTGTTTGCCCTTGGAGGCCTTTGTTGTGATTTGGGGGCTATAACACATTTTGATCTGATTTGATTCACAGTGTTTCAGAGGATCAGAATATGTCCTGAGAGCGTGTGGGATGCGAGGCGTGAAGAATCCCATCATCTCCTGACGCTCCCTGAGTCTCCCTGACATGGTTCGTTGCTTCAGAAGGACTTCACACACGCTGAGCTCCACTGTTTCTGACGCTCATTTCTCACACAATCAACGACCACTTCCTGCGAGATGGGAATATCTCAGAGTGAATGTGATGAATGGATTTCCACAGTCCTCCCTTTCACAGGAACACATCCCTGCTGAATGCTTCTGAGATCAGGCAGAACTGCTTCCATTGAACTTTACATTTCTCCATCAGGTGGAGCTGTTCATCTCCAGCTGTCAGACCATCTCTTTATTACCAGAGATGGGAAGTAATGGAGTACAAATACTTCCTTACTGGAATTAAGTACATTTCTCTACACTGTAAAATGTTTGGCTGTAAAATGACAGTAAATTACTGGCTACTAGTTGCATGGATTTCACTGTAATTTACTGTAGATATTTTACAGTAAATTAGAATAAAAGTACAACTAAATACTTTACAGTTGCCATGCCGATGGAAGTACTGTGATATAGCAGCACAGAGCTGTGGTATTGGTACCTTGCTGTACATACATTACAGTAATTACCTGTATTTTCACACTTTACTGTAGAAGTAATGCAACACAGTAGGCAGTCATTTACTGTAAATATAAAAATGTAAATAATATGATAATATATTGTAAACTTGACTAGTTCACTGTGATTTTAGCATGACTACACAATTCAATCAACTCAATCAACAAAGAAAAACAAAGAAAATGCCCATTTGAACTTTGTATTACTCCATTGAAGTGCAAAGTACATTTCACAGTGTCTTGGACATGTTGTTACGGCCCCCCCTCTACTCCGCGGTAGTGGCTCGTGCTGAGACCCGCAACATGAAAGAATACACACAATAACCGGTACTTGGTAACGAGCATTTATTGATAATCAGCCGTTTGCTACAGAGTAATTATGTAGTTGAAAACCTTATGTCACAGGCTTCTCCAACAATGCAACATAATAACATAATAACAATAAGAGCATGAGCAATACAAAAAGAAAAATAGTTATAAAATAAAGTGATGATGTGGAATAGTAGTACGAGTCTATATACAAGTTATTGGAATGATATATATATATTAGATATTAGATACATATTACTGAGTAGCAGATGAATGTTTGAGTGTGTGCATATGTGTGGTGTGTGTGTGTGTGTGTGTGTGTGTGTGTGTGTGTGTGTGTGTGTGTGTGTGTGTGTGTGGTGTGTGTGTGTGTGTGTGTGTGGTGTGTGTGTGTGTGTGTGTGTGTGTGTGTGTGTGTGTGTGTGTGTGTGTGTGTGTGTGTGTGTGTGTGTGTGTGTGTTTGATGGCAGGAAGCCACACACACACACACACAGATTGGTGTGGTGTATTCAATCGTGGCTCCCTGGAGTCCCTCTCTTTACTCCTGGCTGATGGAGGCTGTCTGGGAATCCAAAGCACTTCTCAGTGAAATGAAACTGAACTCTGGCCAAAATCAGTGTGTGTGGGCTATAAATGAACTACAGCACGGTCACATGACTTCACGTAGATCATATACTTGTGAAACTAGTTTATTTGATCATCAGGGAGCAGTTTCTCTTTGTGTTGAGGGAGAAGTATGTATTCTAAAGAAGTCCTAGCGTAAGGGACAGCAGGTCTTTGTTCCAGCAGCCAAAGGTCCTGCTGCTTAACCTGTTTAGCCCGAGAGACCCCGGTACCGGGGCACTGCCGCAACATCTAGCAGGAAACAGTGTCTGAGGGCATGTTCATTTAATAAACTATGAATGTGTTATATCCATGTAACGGGAAGAAACTCATCTAACTGATCATGTTTTATTTTTTTTCAAAAGAAAACCCACAATGCTAACACTGAGCCTCTGAATTAGCAACGAGCGAAAAATGCTAACACCTTACTTCACCGAAGATCACTCACAAAACCTTATTATTTATCTCTTCTCCACATCCAACACATTGATTCACATCGTGAGGTGACACAGAATCGATGGGTACCCTCATTATCACTGAATTATACGAAATTGCGACGTTATAAGCAAAAAAAACATCAAAACATTTGACGCTAGGTAGCTAAAAATGCTAACAAGGTTACCTTGGCTCTGTAGTCTCTCCAAAGTGGTCTTCAATGGCATTAAAACGATAAAAACGCTGCTGAAGTTAATCCATAGGTTAATCCAATGTGTCTGTGTCCCTTTGAAATGATTTCTGATAATCCATAAGCATTAAAACTGCTTTTCCGTTTCCAGATGTCAAAGCTAGAGATAGGTTCACTCTGAAGCTAAATTACATGTGCGAAGCCCCCACCTTTTCTCTTCACAATGAGTGTGTGTGGGGGCCTCCCCCTTCAATTCTATTGGCTCTAACGGTCAGAAAGAGGTGTCAACCATCAAAATCGAGCAAGGGGGGCCAGAGATATGGAAAATCCACCCAAATGACCCCAGAAGTGTTTCTTTTTGCTAAATCTCTCTAAAAAGGTCAAATGTCACTTGTTTTGCATCAATCTTGATACAGGGTACTTAGTATATGTTGTACTTTGGATTCCTAAAGCTTTTAGTCTACTAACCCATCATCCAAGGGTAGTTTTCACTCAGTCATGTGAGGTGATATTCTGTACAAACTGTGAAGTCCACTGAGAGAAATGTAACATTTGTGATATTGGGCTATATAAATAAACATTGATTGATTGATTCCCCTGGTCTCCTAGCTGTGTGTGTCACTCTTTAGTGTCCCCTGGTCTCCGTTGTGTTTTGAGCTTCTTCAGCATTTTGTATTTTGAGCGTTTGGTGGAAATCTGGTAGTTTAGAATTCTTGGACCTGGTTCGGAAGGATTAACAATAAACTGGTCTGATTGGTATCTGTATAGATGCAAAGATTACACACACACCACACACACACACACACACACACACACACACACACACACACACACACACACACACACACACACACACACACACACACACACACACACACAATATAGCTTCAGGGTGTATCACTCTCTGAATAAGAGGCGTTGATAGAGCCGATCAGAAGCGTGTTGATGCCCGTCACAAAGCTTCCATTATTACATTATTAAGCTGTTTTTCTTTCTGTTTAAGTTGCAGAAACATTTTCCAATAATTGCACAAATCACCATCACATTAACGAGAGACGTGATCTACTGGAGGGCCCAATTACTGCACTGAGTGATGGTCATTACACCCAGCTCACTTTCTTCTATCTGCTCTGCAACTATTCCACGTCCCCGGGTTAACATCCATACATCGAACCACATGAGCCATGGGAAGCCTGAGACAGCAGGTGATTTACAAGAAGTCGATAAAGTGTCCATGTTTGAGGCGGCCTCTGGTTAGCATGACGGCAGCACTGGGGCCCTCAGAGTGATTCAGAGCTCATTCACTGAAGAATGGACAGAAAACAATCAGAAGCATCTCAAGAGAAACCCTGGGCAGTCAATTCTGGTTCATTTCAATATGATGGAAAGTGCTGAAATAGAGAAGTTGGTCGTGTTATTTCCTCAGACTGAAGGGTTTCTCTTAGTGGTATTGTTATCGCTGCAGGAGAAAACATGTATGAACCTGCGTGACGTTATGACTGCCTTTTACACAGCCAGCTGAACGCTGAAAGGCCGTGTTGCCACATTAGCACTTAAAAAAAGGAAACCCAACACAACAATATATTTTACAATACAGTTTATTCGTTTTAGCTTTAGACATATAAGTAGTATAAAAAGGTAGTTGTTGTAACATTTCTGAGAAAATATTGACATTTCTGAGGAAAAATTTCAAAAAAAAGAAAGAAATTTCTAAGAATGTTTGAAATTTTAGAGAAAAATATTGACATTTCTGAGAAAAAGTCGAATTTCAGAGTGTGAGACTGACCGTTGAGCGGCTCGACCAAGCAAGGAGGCAGAGGCAGAGAGTTCACATATAACCCGGTGTGGGCATTTATTTAATCATAGACACATGACACAGCCTCAATCTGACTGTCCATGTGAACACCATCACCAACCACACTGACAGGAAAAACAGAGCCTAAATACACCCAGACCAATCAAACCAACAAGACACAGGTGAGGGGGGAGGAGACAACACAGGGCACCAGGTGCACACAATCAGCAGCATCAGACATGGGGGAGTGATATGTCAACTTCACACAGTGGTAACTTGTACAATTAATGCAACTTAACATCATGATTTATACAACCTCAACATATTATTTGCACCCTGATTATTCTCAACCGCTGTCATTCTTACACCAGCATAAATACTTTCGGCGCTCTCGCTAACTCCCCTATCTTTTCAGGCGGAGCCGAGGACCCGACCAGCATCTGCCAGACGACATTCCAATCAATAAAAATCAGTTAATAAATACTACCTCAATAATTAGTATAAATTATGTAAAATGTGCAAATATGTAATGCCAAACTGTACTGTGCAATCACGCTAATAAAGTGCAAACTGTTCACTAAAGTGCTGAGTTACAAGGCCCCGAAGCCGTCAGTCCACAGTGACGAAGTTACCCTCGTCACACAGAGCAATGTCAAATTCGGGAAAAATGTAAAGAGAAAAGCTTAACCTGTTAAGCCCGAGAGACCCCGGTACCGGGGCAGTGGGGTTTTTTTTCACGAAACTGTGTTTTTTTTTTCAAAATAAAACCCACAATGCTAACACTGAGCCTCTGAATTAGCAACGAGCGAAAAATGCTAACACCTTACTGCACCAAAAATCACTCACAAAACCATATTATTTATCTCTTCTCCACACCCATGACATCGTTTCACATCGTGAGGTGACACAGAATCGATGGACACCCACATTATCACTGAATTATACAAATTTGCGACGTTATAAGCAAAAACGGACTCAAAACAGGTGACGCTAGGTAGCTAAAAATGCTAACATTTTTACCTTGTCTCTGTAGTCTCTCCAAAGTGGTCTTCAATGGCATTAAAACGATAAAAACGCTGCTGAAGTTAATCCATAGGTTAATCTAATGTGTCTGTGTCCCTTTGAAATGATTTCTGATAATCCATAAGCATTAAAACTGCTTTTCCGTTTCCAGATGTCAGAGCTAGAGATAGGTTCGCTCTGATGCAAAACTGCATGCGCGAAGCCCCCACCTTTTCTCTTCACAACGTGTGTGTGGGGCTCCCCCTTCGATTCTATTGGCTCTAACGGTCAGAAAGAGGTGTCAACCATCAAATCGAGCAAGGGGGGCCAGAGATATGGAAAATCCACCCAAATGACCCCAGAAGTGGTTTTTTTTTTGCTAAACCTCTCTAAAAAGGTCACATGTCACTTGTTTTGCATCAATCTTGATACAGGGTACTTATTATATGTTGTAATTCGTGACTATAACACGGCAGTATATAAATAAAGCTGTATTGTATATATCAACCCAGTATATATATATATATGTGTGTGCGTATATACTGTTATTTCACACACGCTAAATGGAGGAATTATTTCTGATTTGAGTTACATTTTTGAAAGAATAAGCCAGTGAAGTAATCGATTTGTTTTTTCCACATTTGTTTTCACAGTGATGAAGACGAGTATGAAATGGCTTCTGGATCACAGCCATCAACATCTGCCTCATCCGAGCTACGACGTGCATCAGATCAGCATACAGTTGCCCCAGAGCCATCAACATCCAAGCTACGCTGCCGGACGTCTGCACCAGTACTAACTCAGCCTCCCTCTGCATCTTCTGATTCTGAACCATGGTCCCTCAATGTTACATTGCAGCTTCCTTCTCCACAAGGAGCTGCACAAGATGAGGGTGACCCCGGCAGGACGAAGCCACACACCCAGAAGTCCTTCAGGGAGCAGCTTGCTGCAGACATGAGGGGTGAAGTCCCTGCAGCACCACCACCACTCCCCCATCATCACTCGTATGCATTCCCAAGTATTATGGGGAAGATGCCACCGCGCTCAGGAGGTGCTGCAGGAGGTGCTGCAGGAGGTGCTCTGATGCTGGCAACAAAACGGTGAAGACACCTATCTACTGCACTAAGTGCCTGGTCCCTCTGTGCCTCACTTCAAAGAAGAACTGTTTTGAGGCGTGGCACACCTCTGACTAAACACATTCAGCTTTTGTGTACATTTTTTATTTTTTTATTTTTTGCCAGTGTTTACAAAAACAATGCTTGTGGTGTTATTTCGGTTTTAGTGTAGTTTTTTAGTGTGTTATTTTTTAAATAAATCTGCTCCTGTTGGAGACAAATTTATCCTATGTTTCCTAATTTTTATTGTGTAAGTAAACCTTCCTAGAAGTGTTAGTCGGGTGATAAACATGTAAGGACTGTGGCAAAGTCCACACACAGATGCACACACACACCATTTACATTAAAAAAAAGAAATGTAATTTTTTTCTTTTTTTATAAAAACACTTATATTTGGATGGAATGATTACCTTTAGTGATAATAAAATTATTTTTACAGTATGGTACCTGAAAAAGGTCAAATGGCACTGATGGTATCCAAATGTGCCCAAAGGTCAGTCGTTTTTTTTGCTAAAAAGGTCAAATGTCACTTGTTTTGCCTCAATCTTGATACAGGGTACTTATTATATGTTATACTTTGGATTCCTAAAGCTTGTAGTCTACTAACCCATCATCCAAGGGTAGTTTTCACTATAAGTAATGGGTTTTTTTAGGCGGAGGTAAGAATTTACCTTTTTTTACTATGTTCCATCTGTATTGATTCTGACACTTCTACATCCAACTCACAGATGTAACCTTGCTTTGAGAAAAGACATTATTCATATAACCCTTTTAGAAGTTAAGTTGTAGTCATTTGTTCTGGGCATAGCATTTTCGAGCCTGAAACCTGAAAAACAGGCTCAGGGCTTAACAGGTTAACATCTTTGAAAGGTCAAAATTCAGAGAACATTTTAAATTTGGGAGAAAATAGTAAAAATTCTAATTTTTGAGAAAAAAGTCAAATTATAAAAATAGTCAACATTATGAGAAAAAAGACAAACTACTGAGAATCTTTGTTGAGAAAAAACTAAACAAATTTAGAAAAATGTTTTTTGAGAAACGTCACAATTCTGAAGAGAAAGTCAATATTCTGAAACTAATCAAACTTGAGAGAAAAGTCTAAAAAAAATGCGAATAGTCAACATTCTGAGAAATGTGAAACAAACATTCTGAGATTTTTTTCTGAAATATTAGAAAGGTCAAATATCTGCGAAAAGTCAAGATTCCGAGAAAAAAATCTGAATAAGGTTTAGATATTGAGAAAATACACATTTATGAGAAAATAGTAAACATTTCCGGGAAAAAAGTTTACATTTTGAGGAAAAAATTTGATTTTTCAGTTCCTAAAAAAATGGGGCCCTAATCCTTTCTCGTCCATTATCACACATTATTTGTACTTTCCCCAGTATATACATGTTGATCCAGTCTCCATCTGTAACCCTTCTAGGTAATGTTAGCATTTCGCAGCACTGTAATTTGCTCCCAGGGGGGATTGAGTGTTTCTTTAAGTATTACCTGAGTCCTCAGTCTTTATGTTCCCACACAGCCTCAGTGGCTGCAGGATTAACGCTGGGATGCAGTTTCTACCTCCATTAAACGGGCTCTCCACCTGTGCTCCTGAGGGGGAGAGAGGCTCGACATGACTCCCAGGACGTAAAAAGGTTCAGTTGCCTACACATCATTAAGTCTGTCATACTCCATTACGCCTAAAGTAGAAAGCAGCCGATGTGAGTGCTTTGATAGTTTTTACTTTTCACAGCGCCGCAGGGATCAGACAGCTCCATTGTACTCTCAAAATGTAACCAGTTTATAAAGAACCATTCAGAGATATTTCATGCCATGAAATGGTTCTTAACAGCTTCTTAAAGAACCACAGGCAATGTGAAGAGCTAATGTTTAAACAATCATAGCTGTGCATCTCACTAACTCAAGGTTCAAGGTTCAAGGTTCTTTACTAACATAGCTACAGAGTAATCATGTCGTTGAAAATCTTAGGTCACAGGCTTCTCCAACAATGCAACATCATAATACAGATATAAAGTAATACAAAAAGAAAAATAGTTCTTAAAATAAAGTGAGAGAGAAAAAAAAGTGGAATAGTGCAGTACGAGTCTATATACAAGTTATTGGAATGATATATATTAGATAGTAGATATATATTACTAAGTAGCAGATGAATGTTATAAATTGTTTCAGCAGTTCAATTGTTTAACAGTCTCACTGCCCGCGGGAAGAAACTGTCTCAGAATCTTCTTGTCCTTGCCAGGATGCTGAGGTAACGTCTGCCAGACGGCAACAGAAAGAACAGTTTGTGGCTGGGGTGATGGGGGTCTTTGATAATCCGTAGGGATTTCTTCCTGAGCCGCTGGGAGTAAAGGTCCTCCATGGATGGCAGCTCCGTCCTGGTGATGTTCTGTGCAGTTTTCACCACCCTCTGTAAAGCCTTACGATTGAGGCGGTGCAGCTGCCGTACCAGGCCGTGATGCAGCCAGTCAGGATACTCTCTATGGTGCACCTGTAGAAGGTCAGGATGCTCTCTATGGTGCACCTGTAGAAGGTCAGGATGCTCTCTATGGTGCACCTGTAGAAGGTCAGGATCTCTCTATGGTGCACCTGTAGAAGGTCAGGATGCTCTCTCTGGTGCACCTGTAGAAGGTCAGGATCTCTCTATGGTGCACCTGTAGAAGGTCAGGATCTCTCTATGGTGCACCTGTAGAAGGTCAGGATCTCTCTATGGTGCACCTGTAGAAGGTCAGGATGCTCTCTATGGTGCACCTGTAGAAGGTCAGGATGCTCTCTATGGTGCACCTGTAGAAGGTCAGGATGCTCTCTATGGTGCACCTGTAGAAGGTCAGGATTCTCTCTATGGTGCACCTGTAGAAGGTCAGGATCTCTCTATGGTGCACCTGTAGAAGGTCAGGATGCTCTCTATGGTGCACCTGTAGAAGGTCAGGATGCTCTCTATGGTGCACCTGTAGAAGGTCAGGATGCTCTCTATGGTGCACCTGTAGAAGGTCAGGATGCTCTCTATGGTGCACCTGTAGAAGGTCAGGATGCTCTCTATGGTGCACCTGTAGAAGGTCAGGATGCTCTCTATGGTGCACCTGTAGAAGGTCAGGATGCTCTCTATGGTGCACCTGTAGAAGGTCAGGATCTCTCTATGGTGCACCTGTAGAAGTTGCAGAGTATCCTGGAGTCCATGTTGAACCTCCTCAGCCTGCGGAGGAAGAAGAGCCGCTGTCGAGCTTTTTGGTGATGGTGGTGGTGTGAGTAGAGATCCATGTCAGGTCCTCAGTGAGTCCATGTCAGTCCTCAGTGATGTGGACCCAAGGAACCTGAAGCTGCTGACTCTCTCCACCGTAGTCCCATTGATGGCGATGGGGGCGTGTCCCTCTCTCTGCTGCTTCCTGTAATCCACAATCAGCTCCTTTGTTTTGCTGACGTTGAGATGGAGGTTGTTATCCTGGCACCAAGATGTCAGGTTTTCGACCTCCTCTCTGTACGCCGTCTCGTCCGTCTGTGATCTGGCCGATGACGGTCGTGTCGTCAGCAAACTTCACGATGGTGTTGGAGCTGTGTGTGGCCACGCAGTCGTGAGTGAACAGGGAGTAGAGGAGAGGGCTGAGCACGCAGCCTTGAGGGGCACCGTGTTGAGGATCAGGGTGGAGGATGTGATGTTTCCCACCCGCACTGCCTGGGGTCTGCCCGTCAGGAAGTTCAGGATCCAGTCACAGAGGGCGCTGTTGAGCCCGAGGTCTCTGAGCTTGATGGCCAGCTTGGAGGGCACAATGTATTGAATGCTGAACTGTAGTCAATGAACAGCATTCTCACATATGTGTTCCTCTGGTCCAGGTGTGAGAGGGCAGTGTGGATGGTGAGGGCTATGGCGTCGTCTGTGGACCTGTTTGCTCTGTAGGCAAACTGCAGGGGGTCCAGAGAGTCAGGGAGGGAGGAGGTGATGAATGATTTGACTAACCGCTCAAAGCACTTCATGATGATGGAGGTGAGTGCTACTGGGCGGTAGTCGTTGAGGCTGGTGATATTGTCTTTTTGGGGACAGGAACGATAGTGGAGTGTTTGAAGCATGTGGGGACTACAGACTGCAGCAGGGACCTGTTGAAGATGTCTGTGAACACCTCTGCCAGCTGAACTGCACACACCCTGAGAACACGGTGCCATCAGGTCCAGGAGCCTTGTGTGGGTTAACCCTTTTAAAGGATTTACACACATCTGCCCTGTTTAAAACAAAAGGGCAGGGCTCTCCTGGTCCCTCTGTACCTCCACAGCCTGGCTGCTCTCAAAGCGTGCAAAAACTGTTCAGCTCATCTGAGAGATGCGCACGCAGACACTCCCGCAGCACCCCCCGCTGCTCCTTTGTAGTCTGTCATTGTTCTAATGTGCAGACGTCCAATCAGGTGGGTGTCCACACAGGGACTATTCTGCTATGAAAACACATGGATGTTCAGTGTTCCCTGTACGTGTGTTCTCTGACACCGTGAACTTAAACTCCCAGTAGTGACTCTTTTCCAAGACGGCTCTCTTTCTGCTTGAAAAACCTTCTTCAAAGTCTTCTCTCCGTGCGGCTCAGTCATTGTGTGCTCGTTAGAGGAGAGACGTCTCCCAGTGGTAATGATTTCTCTGCAACAGAGCAGGATTCACTGGCTCATCTCTCCAGTGCAAACAGAAGCAGCGGCTGATCTTTTTATGTTGAGGCAATAAAGTCGACTGTACGCCTCTACCTTTCAGTCTCCTTCAGCCTTTTCATTTCCCATCATCCCTCCCTGTGACTGTATGTGCTCATCTTAAAGAGGCCCTATTCTGCTTCCTGTGGTTTCCATGTTTGTGTGCATGTAAATGGTCCAGCAGGGGCTAAATGAGATGATATATTTGAAACAAACCATGTAGCTCTGACTGGGGTTTCAGTGTGGAGCTGGAGCTGAGTTTAAGACAGCACTCATTTCAGAGCTCTTTATTTCCTGTCATTGTGACAATCAGCCCCTCCAACACACTTAGCAGATAAAAGCTCCATTATATTTGACTGAACGATATTTGCTGGGCTACTTTAGGGTTACAATGTCCCGTACTGTAGAGATAAAATGAAGTTAAACCAGTTACTGTTGAGCTGATGAGGAGTGGCTGGAGTTTGTTGAATGAGACACACCTGTGTGTTACAGGTGAAGTAGCATCGTCAGCATAGGAGGCGTAACGAAGCTCACCTGACTCACCTGAGACTAACCAGGAACAGTTTGTTCTTCTCCCTCACTGCAGAGAGACAGACGGACTGAAAAACAGACGATCAGATTCACCTTCAGACCAAACTAACAACTTCCTCTGAGTTCAGCTACAGGAGAGAAAAGTGGAAACTACAACACTGCTGCTTTAACCTGCGGACCCTCCCCCCCCTGAAGGTGAGTCTGACTCCAACACCACTCAAAGTGAATTTCAGTGAGAGGAGGGGAGGGGAGCCATGACTGACTGTACTTCTGTCCTGCTGTGTTTCAGCTTCACTCAGAGACAACATGGCTTCCAGATCAGAGGAAGATCTCTGCTGTCCGGTCTGTCAGAAGTCTTTAGAGATCCTGTTGTTCTGTCCTGTAGCACAGCTTCTGTAAAGCCTGTCTGCAGACTGGTGGAGAGGAGACCAACACGAGAGTGTCCAGTCTGTCAGAGAAGATCTTCAAGAGGAGAACCTCCCTGTAACCTGGTGGAGAGAGAGACCATCACGAGAGTGTCCAGTCTGTCAGAGAAGATCTTCAAGAGGAGAACCTCCCTGTAACCTGGTGTTGAAGAACCTG
>JAAOOA010003297.1:0-20846 GCA_012861695.1 Trematomus loennbergii | reverse complement strand
TAGAAGCAACAAAACCCCATCTGAAAATCTAGTGTCAGGTTACCCATAGGTTACCCACTGACTGATAAGTAGAAATTTCAGTTGTTCAGAGAACTCCATGACAACAGAGACGAACTCTTCGCGGCAGATTAAACTGACCACGGTCAAAGACTCATAGTGTTTGGGAGGAGTTTTTGATTTTAATTGCAGGTAAAGTGGTCTAATTGATCAGTGGTAGGAAAGAAAACGAGCGGCTCAGTCAATGATACCTCGGTTCGGTGCAGGTCCCCCATTTGTCGAGGCACTGGCTGGGTTAGGTTTTTGTAAGGGCCACCAGATCTCCCCATGTCGCCCGACGACTTCATGGTTATACAGAGATCCAAGGAGAGGCACGGGCCATTCGATAACGTGTCGGCGCCTACCCTAGCTTAGTACCATAGACTGAGTCATAAATATGAAAGGTGTCAGATGGATAAGATGAGATAAGCTGGAAGAACAGAGACAAGTTGGTTAGCGGTGGTTACCGCGGATACCTCCCCTGCCAAAATGGCCGTTTCTGTTTAACCCGTTGACCACTCGTCAGTCTGCCTAGGGTTTTAAGACTTTTCAGTCCAGTTTTAACCCTAGGGGCTTGAGCGGAAGAGGGGTTAGGAGTGGAAAGATTAGAATGAAAAAGTGGGGAGAATGAATGTGGTTTTATTAATTTAGTTTTGAGATTTAGACAAAAGGTATATCATTAGTTAATTTGAGTAGTTTGAAGATTCGGTAAGGAGCCAGAGTGGTTAAGGTAAGTGGTTAATTTAAAGGAAAAGTTGTTACTAATTGGTGGATATTTAATTTAAGTTTAGGCAGCCAGGCCCGATTGGTTAGGTTTAGTGATTAGATTAATGGTCAGGTGCTATACTTATTGATGAATAGGGAGCCAGAGTTTAAGTTTAGGCAGCAAAGCTCGATTAGTTAGGTTTAGAATTGAATAAGGAGCCAGAACTTAGGTTCAGGCAGCAAAGTTTGATTGGTAAGGTTTAAAATTAGGTAAGGGGCCAGAGTTTAAGTTTAGGCGGCAAGGTTCGATTGGTTAGGTTTAGGGTTAGGGTTAAGGTTAGGGTTAGGTTTTAGAATTGGGTAAGGGGCCAGAGTTTAAGTTTAGGCAGCAAAGCCCGATTGGTTAGGGTTAGAATTAGGTAAGGGGCCAGAGTTTAAGTTTAGGCAGCAAGGCTCGATTGGTTAGGGTTAGTGATTAGATTAATGGTTGGGTACTAGACCTATTAATGAATAAGATGGAGAATCATATGACCAGTTCTCATAATGGTGAGAATTGGTAGTCTGTATAAAAACAAAAGTGGTATAATATATAGAGCAAATGGTAAGATCCCACAGTAGGGTAGTCAGTTGTTGTTTGTACTCCAAAATAGAGATATTTGGGGAACAAAATAGTCCTTTATGATTTTTGTTTGGAACACATCATCAGTAGTGGACCCAGAGATCATCGGGTGTTTCGGCCATTATCACCAGACACCCTCACCCCGGGGTGGCCCCGCCGAGGCTGATCAAATCCCCGGTAGTGTGTTATTGTTATTCAATTGGTCCCAACTTAGGGGAGTAAAAGGACTGGTAGGTTGGTCAGGTCAGTGAACTTAAAGGTAGAGAAAGACTGGGTCAATAGACCAGAATTAAATGATCATGACACAGATGGATCCAGTGGAAGAAAAGGCTTGGTTGTTGTTCTGACTTTAGAAGTCTAGGAATGAACTACGAGAGAACATATAGAACGGTATTCTTCTTACTAAAAGATATTGTTTTTGTGAGTACTATGAGTTTTCTAGGAATGAACTATGAGAGAACCTATAGAACGGTATCCTTCTTCTAAAAGATATTGTTTTTATGAATACTAAGAATTGTATCAATTAAGTTATTTAAGTTTAAGAATTAAATTAATTAATTTTAATTGTTAGTTATCTATTTTTAAGTTTAAAATTAGTTATATTATTAATGTTATATTAGTCAAATTAATTCTTTATTAATAAATTAATTAAAAAGTATCAAATAGATTTAACAGGAGAAAAGGCAGAGGTGTTAAGTCCCGTTGTATCCTACGGCTAGTCCCTAAATGGACCAGAGGACGTGTTACTCAGAAGAATCAAATGTGCTAGGTCCCGGTGTATCCACGGCCAGTCCCTAAAATGGACTAGTGGATGATGTATCTGTATAACTTGGGTCTAAAAAGGGAAAATTATTTTAGGGGGACGAAAGGATTAAAACTAAACGTATGTGGTGAAAGATGGGCTGTTGCAATGGTGGGTCTAAACCCATAGAAGACTTGGCGACGTTTAAGGTCCTGATTGCCTGGACTACCCACCCTGCGTGCTGTTCCAAATGGAACCCAGGGGGGCCGCATACTTACCATCCAACCCACTTAAAACCAATAGTTTGCACCATTTCTGGCTTCCCCAGTCTTAAGTCAATTGGATCTGAAGAAGGATAATCTCCAATCCAGGATGTACTGCACCCGTTTAGATAAGGTCTCACCAGGTCTGGGGGAACCGGGTCCGATCAATATCAGCTGTGATGGGGCACTGCCTAATTGAAACGAACCGCACCTCCCGTATCCATCCTGGCAGACCGAGATCCGACTAAGGGATGGACCAGAGATGTACCGCACAGTATAGACAAGGTCTCCCCAAGCAGGGGGAAACCGGGTTCGATCAGTATTAGCCGTGATGGGGGCACTGCTTAACCGAAAAGAACCACACCTTCCCGTGTCCGCTATGACAGACCGAAGTCCAACCGAGGGTTTAATCGCACCAGAACAGGCAGGGTCCCAGCAGGCCTGGGGGAGCCGAGTTCCCTCAATGTCAGCTGTGATTAAACACCGCCTAATTGACAAGAACCACATCTCCCCGTATCAGCCTGCCAGACCGAGGCCCGGCTGAGGAAACCTGGGTCTCTGTTACATCAAAAGGGATCAATTCCTGAGCTTCATACAACGCTAGGCTTCAGGAAAGATCAGTACCGGCCTTGTCCACACATATATTTTATTTTTGTACAAAAGAAGCATGAGCTGTGCATGTTTGGGTTAGGGTTAGGGTTAGGGTTAGGGTTAGGGTTAGGGTTAGGGTTAGGGTTAGGTAAAGACCACCAGATCTCCCCATGTCGCCCGACGACTTCATGGTTATACAGAGATCTAAGGAGAGGCACGGGCCATTCGATAACGTGTCGGCGCTTACCCTAGCTTAGTATCATGACTGAATCATAAATATGAAAGTTGCAGTAGTAGACAGGGTAATTTAAGCTTGAAGGACAGAGACGGGGAGCTTAGCGGTGGTTACCGCGGATGTCTCCCCTTGCCGCTTTGGCCGTATCTGTTTTTAACCCGTTTCCTATCGTCACACACAAAGGAGTTCGTTCGGAAAGGGGTCAGAAAAAGAGCAGAATGAAAAAGTGGGTAGAGAGATGTGGTTTTCTAAATTAATTTTGAGTTTGGAGATTTAGATGAAAAGTGTATCATTAGTTAATTTTAATGGTTTGAATTGAGAGTTAAGTGATCAAGCTATTTGTGGAGATGTATTTTAAGATTAGGTAAGGAGTCAGAGTTTTAAGTTTAGGCAGCAAAGCTCGATTAGTTAGGTTTAGAATTGAATAAGGAGCCAGAACTTAGGTTCAGGCAGCAAAGTTCGATTGGTAAGGTTAGGGTTAGGGTTAGGGTTAGGGTTAGGGTTAGGGTTAGGGTTAGGTTAGGTTTTGTAAGGGCCACCAGATCTCCCCATGTCGTCCGACGACTTCATGGTTATACAGAGATCCAAGGAGAGGCACGGGCCATTCGATAACGTGTCGGCGCCTACCCTAGCTTAGCATCATGACTAAGTCATAAATATAAAGGGTGTAAAGTGTACAAGGTAATATTGAGCTTGAAGGACAGAGACCAGGCGGTAAGCTGTAAAAACGGCAACAACCGGCCCTCCAAGAATGGCGGTTTCTCTGTAAACCCGTTATCTTCCCGAAAGACCCCAAGGGGGCTCGAGAGGGGAAGGGGTTTATGAAGCAAAGAATGAAAATAGCGAGAGTGTGGCGGCAAGGTTCGATTGGTTAGGTTTAGGGTTAAGGTTAGGGTTAGGGTTAGAATTGGGTAAGCGGCCAGAGTTTAAGTTTAGGCGGCAAGGTTCGATTGGTTAGGTTTAGGGTTAGGTTAGGGTTAGGGTTAGGTTTAGAATTGGGTAAGGAGCCAGAGTTTAGGTTCAGGCAGCAAAGGCCCGATTGGTTAGGGTTAGAATTAGGTAAGGGGCCAGAGTTTAAGTTTAGGCAGCAAGGCTCGATTGGTTAAGTTTAGTGATTAGATGAATGGTCAGGTACTAGGCCTATTAATGAATAAGATGGAGAATCATATGACCAGTTCTCATAATAGTGATAATTGGTAGTCTGTATAAAAACAAAAGTGGTACAATATATAGAGCAAATGGTAAAATCCCAAAGTAAGGGTAGTCAGTTGTTTTTTGAGCTCCAAAATAGAGGTATTTGGGGAACAAAATAGTCCTTTATGATTTTTGTTTGGAACACATCATCAGTAGTGGACCCAGAGATCATCGGGTGTTTCGGCCATTATCACCAGACACCCTCACCCGGGGTGGCCCCGCCGAGGCTGATCAAATCCCCGGTCGTGTGTTATTGTTATTCAATTGGTCCCAACTAGGGGAGTAAAAGGACTGGTAGGTTGGTCAGGTCAGTGAACTTAAGGTAGAGAAAGAATGGGTCAATAGACCAGAATTAAATGATTCTGATACAGGTGGATCCAGTGGAAGAAAAGGCTTGGTTGTTGTTCTGACTTTAAAAGTCTAGGAATGAGCTACGAGAGAAAATAAAGAACGGTACCCTTAATCTAAAAGATATTGTTTTTATAAATACTATGAGTTGTCTCAATTGAGTTATTTAAGTTTAAAAATGTAATAAATTAATTTTAATTGTTAAAATTCTATTTTTAAGTTTTAAATATTTATAAATAGTTATATTATTAATGTTATATTAGTCAAATTAATTCAATTAATTTATTAAATTATCAAGATAGATTTAACAGGAGAAAAGGCAGAGGTATAAGTCCCGTTGCATCCCACGGCAGGTCCCTAAATGGACCAGAGGACGTGTCATCAGAGGAATTAAATATGCTAGGTCCCGGTGTATCCACGGCCAGTCCCTAAAATGGACTAGTGGACGATGTATGTATAAACTTGGGTCTAAAAAGGGAAATTATTTTAGGGGAATGAAAGGATTGAAACTAAACGTATGTGGTGAAAGATGGGCTGTTGCAATGGTGGGTCTAAACCCATAGAAGACTTGGCGACGTTTAAGGTCCTGATTGCCTGGACTACCCACCCTGCGTGCTGTTCCAAATGGAACCCAGGGGGGCCGCATACTTACCATCCAACCCACTTAAAACCAATAGTTTGCACCATTTCTGGCTTCCCCAGTCTTAAGTCAATTGGATCTGAAGAAGGATGATCTCCAATCCAGGATGTACTGCACCCGTTTAGATAAGGTCTCACCAGGTCTGGGGGAACCGGGTCCGATCAATATCAGCTGTGATGGGGCACTGCCTAATTGAAACGAACCGCACCTCCCGTATCCGCCCTGGCAGACCGAGATCCGACTAAGGGATGGACCAGGGATGTACCGCACCAGTATAGACAAGGTCTCCCCAAGCAGGGGGAAACCGGGTTCGATCAGCATCAGCTGTGATGGGGGCACTGCTCAACTGAAAAGAACCACACCTTCCCGTATCCGCTATGGTAGACCGAGGTCCAACTGAGGGTTTGATCGCACCAGAACAGGCAGGGTCCCAGCAGGCCTGGGGGAGCCGAGTTCCATCAATATTAGCTGTGATTAAACACCGCCTAATCGAAAAGAACCACACTCCCCGTATCAGCCTGCCCGACCGAGGCCCGACTGAGGAAACCTGGGTTTTTTGTCGCATCAAAAGGGATCAATTCCTGAGCTTCATACACCGCTAGGCTTCAGGAAAGATCAGTACCGGCCTTGTCCACACCAACATTTATTTTGACCAGTGCAATCGAAAGAAAGAACTCTAACCCTAAGGTGAAGCTCAGTCAATCGGTGGTGAATAAAGGCTGGAAATGCCAGTCACCCCATGTAATTGGCAACCTCCCTGACTCATGGTGCCATATGAAAATTTTATTTTATTTGAAAAAAGGCAATTTTATGATGGTATATTGTTCTTTGATATTAGTAATTAAGTTTTCAAAGAAAAAAAGTTAATAAATAGTTGTTTATAAGGTATTAATTCATTAAATTTGTATCCAATGTGCTACCACTAGGTATTCTGGGTAAAACCAACTGAACCAGGAAGTATATTGGTTTCTGTAAAAGTCTGCCATTGTGGTCAAATGACGTTACTGCAGTTGTTTTATTTAGAGTGCTGAGATAGGTCCTGTGGCCAAATGGTGGTACTACAACTTCCGTATAGGGTCATGACGTCACCCATTAGCATTAGCCTGTTAGCTTAGCATGTAGCATTAAATTAGCATTTCATTTTTTGAGTTATTTTGTTATTTTGAATATTGTTGTGTTCTTGTTGTGTTCTGTGATTAGCATATAGCTTAGCATGTAGCTTAGCATGTAGCATAACTTAGCATTTGTTTTTTGAGTTAATTTTGTTATTTTTGATATTGTTGTGTTATTGTTTGTATTTCTAGCATTAGCATGTAGCTTAGCATGTAGCATAAGTTAGCATTTCGTTTTTTTGAGTTATTTTTGTTATTTTTAATGTTGTTATGTTCTTGCTTGTGCTTCTAGCATTAGCATATAGCTTAGCATGTAGCATAATTAGCATTTCGTTTTTTGAGTTGTTTTTGTTATTTTTGATATTGTTGTGTTCTTGTTTGTACTTCTAGCATTAGCATGTAGCTTAGCATGTAGCATAAAGTTAGTATTTCGTTATTTTGAGTTATTTTTTTTAATATTGTTGTGTTCTTGTTTGTACTTCTGGTATTAGCATATAGCTTAGTATGTAGCGTCAATCAAAAACTTATATTGGCAGGGTTTTTAGAGGAGAGGTGGAAAAGAGAAAAGGTCCCCCACGGAACCTTTAGGAGTGGTGAGAGGTAAAGAGTAGGTCAGTGACTACCTTCCATACTCCCCCGCCGGGATAGGCTTTCTCTCTTAACCTGTTACCCTCTAAACGGAACCCCGGAGGTCCGAGAGGGGAAAGGTGGTAAAGCGATAGATTAAAGGATGAGGAGTAGATAAAAAAGGTCCCTGCTGGGACTTTAGTTGGAGTTGGTGAGAGGTATGGAGGTATAATGCGTATACGCTGAATACCCTCCCTCTGGTAACCTATACCCCATGTCCAGGATTAGAAGAGTCCGAGAGGGTAACGGTTTAGAATAGAAAGGAGAGAGGTGAGATAGATAAAAACTCTTTTAGATATTGGATTTCAAATATTTGATGTTAAACTATAATATTAATACTGATTTTTGGGATATTTAACTGTTTGAAATAGTAAAGTTTCGCATGTTAGCATAAAAATAGCATTCTTTTTAAAGGTTTTTTGTGAAGATGTTTTTTACTAGACTGTACCTCCCAAAACGTCTGTACTTAAGGGGACGAAGGCGGCCGAAGTGCCTGCGACACCCCAATCTTTGGTTTTGTTCTAGAAGCAACAAAACCCCATCTGAAAATCTAGTGTCAGGTTACCCATAGGTTACACACTGACTGATAAGTAGAAATTTCAGTTGTTCAGAGAACTCCATGACAACAGAGACGAACTCTTCGCGGCAGATTAAACTGACCACGGTCGACTCATAGTGTTTGGGAGGAGTTTTTGATTTTAATTGCAGGTAAGTGGTCTAATTGATCAGTGAAAGAAAACGAGCGACTCAGTCAATGATACCTCGGTTCGGTGCAGGTCCCCCATTTGTCGAGGCACTGGCTGGGTTAGGTTTTGTAAGGGCCACCAGATCTCCCCATGTCGCCCGACGACTTCATGGTTATACAGAGATCCAAGGAGAGGCACGGGCCATTCGATAACGTGTCGGCGCTACCCTAGCTTAGCATCATGACTGAGTCATAAATATAAAGGGTGTAAAGTGTACAAGGTAATATTGAGCTTGAAGGACAGAGACCAGGCGGTAAGCCGTGTACGGCAACAACCGGCCCTCCAAGAATGGCGGTTTCTCTGTAAACCCGTTATCTCCCGAAAGACCCCAAGGGGGCTCGAGAGGGGAAGGGGTTTATGAAGCAAAGAATGAAAATAGCGAGAGTGTGGCGGCAAGGTTCGATTGGTTAGGTTTAGGGTTAGGGTTAAGGTTAGGGTTAGGGTTAGAATTGGGTAAGCGGCCAGAGTTTAAGTTTAGGCGGCAAGGTTCGATTGGTTAGGTTTAGGGTTAAGGTTAGGGTTAGGGTTAGGTTTAGAATTGGGTAAGGAGCCAGAGTAGGGTTAGGGTTAGGGTTAGGGTTAGGGTTAGGGTTAGGGTTAGGGTTAGGGTTAGGTTTTTGTAAGGGCCACCAGATCTCCCCATGTCGCCCGACGACTTCATGGTTATACAGAGATCCAAGGAGAGGCACGGGCCATTCGATAACGTGTCGGCGCCTACCCTAGCTTAGTACCATAGACTGAGTCATAAATATGAAAGGTGTCAGATGGATAAGATGAGATAAGCTGGAAGAACAGAGACAAGTTGGTTAGCGGTGGTTACCGCGGATACCTCCCCTGCCAAAATGGCCGTTTCTGTTTAACCCGTTGACCACTCGTCAGTCTGCCTAGGGTTTTAAGACTTTTCAGTCCAGTTTTAACCCTAGGGGCTTGAGCGGAAAGGGGTTAGGAGTGGAAAGATTAGAATGAAAAAGTGGGGAGAATGAATGTGGTTTTATTAATTTAGTTTTGAGATTTAGACAAAAGGTATATCATTAGTTAATTTGAGTAGTTTGAAGATTCGGTAAGGAGCCAGAGTGGTTAAGGTAAGTGGTTAATTTAAAGGAAAGTTGTTACTAATTGGTGGATATTTAATTTAAGTTTAGGCAGCCAGGTCCGATTGGTTAGGTTTAGTGATTAGATTAATGGTCAGGTGCTATACTTATTGATGAATAGGGAGCCAGAGTTTAAGTTTAGGCAGCAAAGCTCGATTAGTTAGGTTTAGAATTGAATAAGGAGCCAGAACTTAGGTTCAGGCAGCAAAGTTTGATTGGTAAGGTTTAAAATTAGGTAAGGGGCTAGGGTTAGGGTTAGGGTTAGGGTTAGGGTTAGGGTTAGGGTTAGGGTTAGGTTAGGTAAAGACCACCAGATCTCCCCATGTCGCCCGACGACTTCATGGTTATACAGAGATCCAAGGAGAGGCACGGGCCATTCGATAACGTGTCGGCGCTTACCCTAGCTTAGTATCATGACTGAATCATAAATATGAAAGTTGCAGTAGTAGACAGGGTAATTTAAGCTTGAAGGACAGAGACGGGGAGCTTAGCGGTGGTTACCGCGGATGTCTCCCCTTGCCGCTTTGGCCGTATCTGTTTTTAACCCTTTCCTATCGTCACACACAAAGGAGTTCGTTCGGAAAGGGGTCAGAAAAAGAGCAGAATGAAAAAGTGGGTAGAGAGAATGTGGTTTTCTAAATTAATTTTGAGTTTGGAGATTTAGATGAAAAGTGTATCATTAGTTAATTTTAATGGTTTGAATTGAGAGTTAAGTAATCAAGCTATTTGTGGAGATGTATTTTAAGATTAGGTAAGGAGTCAGAGTTTAAGTTTAGGCAGCAAGGCTCGATTAGTTAGGTTTAGAATTGAATAAGGAGCCAGAACTTAGGTTCAGGCAGCAAAGTTCGATTGGTAAGGTTTAAAATTAGGTAAGGGGCCAGAGTTTAAGTTTAGGCGGCAAGGTTCGATTGGTTAGGTTTAGGGTTAGGGTTAAGGTTAGGGTTAGATTTAGAATTGGGTAAGGGGCCAGAGTTTAAGTTTAGGCAGCAAGCCCGATTGGTTAGGGTTAGAATTAGGTAAGGGGCCAGAGTTTAAGTTTAGGCAGCAAGGCTCGATTGGTTTAAGTTTAGTGATTAGATGAATGGTCAGGTACTAGACCTATTAATGAATAAGATGGAGAATCATATGACCAGTTCTCATAATAGTGAGAATTGGTAGTCTGTATAAAAACAAAAGTGGTACAATATATAGAGCAAATGGTAAAATCCCAAAGTAAAGGGTAGTCAGTTGTTTTTTGAGCTCCAAAATAGAGGTATTTGGGGAACAAAATAGTCCTTTATGATTTTTGTTTGGAACACATCATCAGTAGTGGACCCAGAGATCATCGGGTGTTTCGGCCATTATCACCAGACACCCTCACCCCGGGGTGGCCCCGCCGAGGCTGATCAAATCCCCGGTAGTGTGTTATTATTATTCAATTGGTCCCAACTTAGGGGAGTAAAAGGACTGGTAGGTTGGTCAGGTCAGTGAACTTAAAGGTAGAGAAAGACTGGGTCAATAGACCAGAATTAATGATCATGACACAGATGGATCCAGTGGAAGAAAAGGCTTGGTTGTTGTTCTGACTTTAGAAGTCTAGGAATGAACTACGAGAGAACATATAGAACGGTATTCTTCTTACTAAAATATTGTTTTTGGTGAGTACTATGAGTTTTCTAGGAATGAACTATGAGAGAACCTATAGAACGGTATCCTTCTTCTAAAAGATATTGTTTTTATGAATACTAAGAATTGTATCAATTAAGTTATTTAAGTTTAAGAATTAAATTAATTAATTTTAATTGTTAGTTATCTATTTTTAAGTTTAAAATTAGTTATATTATTAATGTTATATTAGTCAAATTAATTCTTTATTAATAAATTAATTAAAAGTATCAAATAGATTTAACAGGAGAAAAGGCAGAGGTGTTAAGTCCCGTTGTATCCTACGGCTAGTCCCTAAATGGACCGAGGACGTGTTACTCAGAAGAATCAAATGTGCTAGGTCCCGGTGTATCCACGGCCAGTCCCTAAAATGGACTAGTGGATGATGTATCTATATAAACTTGGGTCTAAAAAGGGAAAATTATTTTAGGGGGACGAAAGGATTAAAACTAAACGTATGTGGTGAAAGATGGGCTGTTGCAATGGTGGGTCTAAACCCATAGAAGACTTGGCGACGTTTAAGGTCCTGATTGCCTGGACTACCCACCCTGCGTGCTGTTCCAAATGGAACCCAGGGGGGCCGCATACTTACCATCCAACCCACTTAAAACCAATAGTTTGCACCATTTCTGGCTTCCCCAGTCTTAAGTCAATTGGATCTGAAGAAGGATAATCTCCAATCCAGGATGTACTGCACCCGTTTAGATAAGGTCTCACCAGGTCTGGGAACCGGGTCCGATCAATATCAGCTGTGATGGGGCACTGCCTAATTGAAACGAACCGCACCTCCCGTATCCATCCTGGCAGACCGAGATCCGACTAAGGGATGGACCAGAGATGTACCGCACAGTATAGACAAGGTCTCCCCAAGCAGGGGGAAACCGGGTTCGATCAGTATTAGCCGTGATGGGGGCACTGCTTAACCGAAAAGAACCACACCTTCCCGTGTCCGCTATGACAGACCGAAGTCCAACCGAGGGTTTAATCGCACCAGAACAGGCAGGGTCCCAGCAGGCCTGGGGGAGCAGAGTTCCCTCAATGTCAGCTGTGATTAAACACCGCCTAATTGACAAGAACCACATCTCCCCGTATCAGCCTGCCAGACCGAGGCCCGGCTGAGGAAACCTGGGTCTCTGTTACATCAAAAGGGATCAATTCCTGAGCTTCATACAACGCTAGGCTTCAGGAAAGATCAGTACCGGCCTTGTCCACATATATTTTATTTTTGTACAAAAGAAGCATGAGCTGTGCATGTTTGTATGGCACTTATGTCCCTAGCAACACACACAGTAGGAGTCAGCCAGGATAAAATCCCCAGACACTGACTACTAGGGGTTCGCAGCCCCCAAATGCCTCCCTGGCGTTTTTTGACCAGTGCAATCAAAAGAAAGTGCTCTTACCATAAGGTGAAGCTCAATCAATTGGTGGTGAACATTGACTAGAATTGACAGTTACCCCATGTAAATGACATGCATCTTAAGCCATGGTGTTGAATGACAATATTTTTAATTATTTTTTGTTTAAGAAAAGGTATTCTTAGGATAGTATATTGTTTTTGGACCTGGAATTAAAGTTTTCAAAGAAAAAAAGTTGATAAATAGTTGTTTATAAGGTTTTAATTCATTAAATTTGTATCTAATGTGCTATCCCCGGGAATTGTGGGTAAAAACACCTGAACCAGGAAGTGTATAGATTGATATGGGTACTGTGGTCAAATGGTGGTACTGTAACTTCCGTAAGGGGTCATGACCCCTAATGGGTGATGTCATGACGTCATCCGTTAGCATTAGCCTGTTAGCTTAGCATGTAGCATTAAGTTAGCATTTCATTTTTTGAGTTATTTTGTTATTTTGAATATTGTTGTGTTCTTGCTTGTGTTTCTGTGATTAGCATATAGCTTAGCATGTAGCTTAGCATGTAGCATAACTTAGGATTTTGTTTTTTTGAGTTAATTTTGTTATTTTTGATATTGTTGTGTTATTGTTTGTATTTCTAGCATTAGCATGTAGCTTAGCATGTAGCATAAAGATAGCATTTCGTTTTTTTGAGTTATTTTTGTTGTTTTTAATGTTGTTATGTTCTTGCTTGTGCTTCTAGCATTAGCATATAGCTTAGCATGTAGCATAAATTAGCATTTCGTTTTTTGAGTTGTTTTTGTTATTTTTGATATTGTTGTGTTCTTGTTTGTACTTCTAGCATTAGCATGTAGCTTAGCATGTAGCATAAAGTTAGTATTTCGTTATTTTGAGTTATTTTTGTTAATTTTAATATTGTTGTGTTCTTGTTTGTACTTCTGGTATTAGCATATAGCTTAGTATGTAGCGTCAATCAAAAACTTATATTGGCAGGGTTTTTAGAGGAGAGGTGGAAAAGAGAAAAGGTCCCCCACGGAACCTTTAGGAGTGGTGAGAGGTAAAGAGTAGGTCAGTGACTACCTTCCATACTCCCCCGCCGGGATAGGCTTTCTCTCTTAACCTGTTACCCTCTAAACGGAGCCCCGGGAGGTCCGAGAGGGGAAAGTTGGTAAAGCGATAGATTAAAGTGATGAGGAGTAGATAAAAAAGGTCCCTGCTGGGACTTTAGTTGGAGTTGGTGAGAGGTATGGAGGTATAATGTGTGTACGCTGGATACCCTCCCTCTGGTAACCTATACCCCATGTCCAGGATTAGAAGAGTCCGAGAGGGTAACGGTTTAGAATAGAAAGGAGAGAGGTGAGATAGATAAGATAACCATTTTAGATATTGGATTTCAAATATTTGATGTTAAACTATAATATTAATCCTGATTTTTGGGATATTTAACTGTTCGAAATAGTAAAGTTCGCATGTTAGCATAAAAATAGCATTTCTTTTTAAAGGTTTTTTGTGAAGATGTTTTTTACTAGACTGTACCTCCCAAAACGTCTGTACTTAAGGGGACGAAGGCGGCCGAAGTCGCCTGCGACACCCCAATCTTTGGTTTTGTTCTAGAAGCAACAAAACCCCATCTGAAAATCTAGTGTCAGGTTACCCATAGGTTACCACTGACTGATAAGTAGAAATTTCAGTTGTTCAGAGAACTCCATGACAACAGAGACGAACTCTTCGCGGCAGATTAAACTGACCACGGTCAAAGACTCATAGTGTTTGGGAGGAGTTTTTGATTTTAATTGCAGGTAAAGTGGTCTAATTGATCAGTGGTAGGAAAGAAAACGAGCGGCTCTCAGTCAATGATACCTCGGTTCGGTGCAGGTCCCCCATTTGTCGAGGCACTGGCTGGGTTAGGTTTTTGTAAGGGCCACCAGATCTCCCCATGTCGCCCGACGACTTCATGGTTATACAGAGATCCAAGGAGAGGCACGGGCCATTCGATAACGTGTCGGCGCCTACCCTAGCTTAGTACCATAGACTGAGTCATAAATATGAAAGGTGTCAGATGGATAAGATGAGATAAGCTGGAAGAACAGAGACAAGTTGGTTAGCGGTGGTTACCGCGGATACCTCCCCCTGCCAAAATGGCCGTTTCTGTTTAACCCGTTGACCACTCGTCAGTCTGCCTAGGGTTTTAAGACTTTTCAGTCCAGTTTAACCCTAGGGGCTTGAGCGGAAGAGGGGTTAGAGTGGAAAGATTAGAATGAAAAAGTGGGGAGAATGAATGTGGTTTTATTAATTTAGTTTTGAGATTTAGACAAAAGTATATCATTAGTTAATTTGAGTAGTTTGAAGATTCGGTAAGGAGCCAGAGTGGTTAAGGTAAGTGGTTAATTTAAAGGAAAAGTTGTTACTAATTGGTGGATATTTAATTTAAGTTTAGGCAGCCAGGTCCGATTGGTTAGGTTTAGTGATTAGATTAATGGTCAGGTGCTATACTTATTGATGAATAGGGAGCCAGAGTTTAAGTTTAGGCAGCAAAGCTCGATTAGTTAGGTTTAGAATTGAATAAGGAGCCAGAACTTAGGTTCAGGCAGCAAAGTTTGATTGGTAAGGTTTAAAATTAGGTAAGGGCTAGGGTTAGGGTTAGGGTTAGGGTTAGGGTTAGGGTTAGGGTTAGGTTAGGTAAAGACCACCAGATCTCCCCATGTCGCCCGACGACTTCATGGTTATACAGAGATCCAAGGAGAGGCACGGGCCATTCGATAACGTGTCGGCGCTTACCCTAGCTTAGTATCATGACTGAATCATAAATATGAAAGTTGCAGTAGTAGACAGGGTAATTTAAGCTTGAAGGACAGAGACGGGGAGCTTAGCGGTGTTACCGCGGATGTCTCCCCTTGCCGCTTTGGCCGTATCTGTTTTTAACCCCGTTTCCTATCGTCACACACAAAGGAGTTCGTTCGGAAAGGGGTCAGAAAAAGAGCAGAATGAAAAGTGGGGTAGAGAGAATGTGGTTTTCTAATTAATTTTGAGTTTGGAGATTTAGATGAAAAGTGTATCATTAGTTAATTTTAATGGTTTGAATTGAGAGTTAAGTAATCAAGCTATTTGTGGAGATGTATTTTAAGATTAGGTAAGGAGTCAGAGTTTAAGTTTAGGCAGCAAGGCTCGATTAGTTAGGTTTAGAATTGAATAAGGAGCCAGAACTTAGGTTCAGGCAGCAAAGTTCGATTGGTAAGGTTTAAAATTAGGTAAGGGGCCAGAGTTTAAGTTTAGGCGGCAAGGTTCGATTGGTTAGGTTTTAGGGTTAGGGTTAAGGTTAGGGTTAGATTTAGAATTGGGTAAGGGGCCAGAGTTTAAGTTTAGGCAGCAAAGCCCGATTGGTTAGGGTTAGAATTAGGTAAGGGGCCAGAGTTTAATTTAGGCAGCAAGGCTCGATTGGTTAAGTTTAGTGATTAGATGAATGGTCAGGTACTAGACCTATTAATGAATAGATGGAGAATCATATGACCAGTTCTCATAATAGTGAGAATTGGTAGTCTGTATAAAAACAAAAGTGGTACAATATATAGAGCAAATGGTAAAATCCCAAAGTAAAGGGTAGTCAGTTTTTTTTGAGCTCCAAAATAGAGGTATTTGGGGAACAAAATAGTCCTTTATGATTTTGTTTGGAACACATCATCAGTAGTGGACCCAGAGATCATCGGGTGTTTCGGCCATTATCACCAGACACCCTCACCCCGGGGTGGCCCCGCCGAGGCTGATCAAATCCCCGGTAGTGTGTTATTATTATTCAATTGGTCCCAACTTAGGGGAGTAAAAGGACTGGTAGGTTGGTCAGGTCATGAACTTAAAGGTAGAGAAAGACTGGGTCAATAGACCAGAATTAAATGATCATGACACAGATGGATCCAGTGGAAGAAAAGGCTTGGTTGTTGTTCTGACTTTAGAAGTCTAGGAATGAACTACGAGAGAACATATAGAACGGTATTCTTCTTACTAAAAGATATTGTTTTTGTGAGTACTATGAGTTTTCTAGGAATGAACTATGAGAGAACCTATAGAACGGTATCCTTCTTCTAAAAGATATTGTTTTTATGAATACTAAGAATTGTATCAATTAAGTTATTTAAGTTTAAGAATTAAATTAATTAATTTTAATTGTTAGTTATCTATTTTTAAGTTTAAAATTAGTTATATTATTAATGTTATATTAGTCAAATTAATTCTTTATTAATAAATTAATTAAAAAGTATCAAATAGATTTAACAGGAGAAAAGGCAGAGGTGTTAAGTCCCGTTGTATCCTACGGCTAGTCCCTAAATGGACCAGAGGACGTGTTACTCAGAAGAATCAAATGTGCTAGGTCCCGGTGTATCCACGGCCAGTCCCTAAAATGGACTAGTGGATGATGTATCTATATAAACTTGGGTCTAAAAAGGGAAAATTATTTTAGGGGGACGAAAGGATTAAAACTAAACGTATGTGGTGAAAGATGGGCTGTTGCAATGGTGGGTCTAAACCCATAGAAGACTTGGCGACGTTTAAGGTCCTGATTGCCTGGACTACCCACCCTGCGTGCTGTTCCAAATGGAACCCAGGGGGCCGCATACTTACCATCCAACCCACTTAAAACCAATAGTTTGCACCATTTCTGGCTTCCCCAGTCTTAAGTCAATTGGATCTGAAGAAGGATAATCTCCAATCCAGGATGTACTGCACCCGTTTAGATAAGGTCTCACCAGGTCTGGGGAACCGGGTCCGATCAATATCAGCTGTGATGGGGCACTGCCTAATTGAAACGAACCGCACCTCCCGTATCCATCCTGGCAGACCGAGATCCGACTAAGGGATGGACCAGAGATGTACCGCACAGTATAGACAAGGTCTCCCCAAGCAGGGGGAAACCGGGTTCGATCAGTATTAGCCGTGATGGGGGCACTGCTTAACCGAAAAGAACCACACCTTCCCGTGTCCGCTATGACAGACCGAAGTCCAACCGAGGGTTTAATCGCACCAGAACAGGCAGGGTCCCAGCAGGCCTGGGGGAGCAGAGTTCCCTCAATGTCAGCTGTGATTAAACACCGCCTAATTGACAAGAACCACATCTCCCCGTATCAGCCTGCCAGACCGAGGCCCGGCTGAGGAAACCTGGGTCTCTGTTACATCAAAAGGGATCAATTCCTGAGCTTCATACAACGCTAGGCTTCAGGAAAGATCAGTACCGGCCTTGTCCACACATATATTTTATTTTTGTACAAAGAAGCATGAGCTGTGCATGTTTGTATGGCACTTATGTCCCTAGCAACACACACAGTAGGAGTCAGCCAGGATAAAATCCCCAGACACTGACTACTAGGGGTTCGCAGCCCCCAAATGCCTCCCTGGCGTTTTTGACCAGTGCAATCAGAAAGTGCTCTTACCATAAGGTGAAGCTCAATCAATTGGTGGTGAACATTGACTAGAATTGACAGTTACCCCATGTAAATGACATGCATCTTAAGCCATGGTGTTGAATGACAATATTTTTAATTATTTATTTTGTTTAAGAAAAGGTATTCTTAGGATAGTATATTGTTTTTGGACCTTGGAATTAAAGTTTTCAAAGAAAAAAAGTTGATAAATAGTTGTTTATAAGGTTTTAATTCATTAAATTTGTATCTAATGTGCTATCCCCGGAATTGTGGGTAAAAACCCTGAACCAGGAAGTATAGATTGATATGGGTACTGTGGTCAAATGGTGGTACTGTAACTTCCGTAAGGGGTCATGACCCCTAAGGGTGATGTCATGACGTCACCCATTAGCATTAGCCTGTTAGCTTAGCATGTAGCATTAAGTTAGCATTTCATTTTTTGAGTTATTTTGTTATTTTGAATATTGTTGTGTTCTTGCTTGTGTTCTGTGATTAGCATATAGCTTAGCATGTAGCTTAGCATGTAGCATAACTTAGCATTTTGTTTTTTGAGTTAATTTTGTTATTTTTGATATTGTTGTGTTATTGTTTGTATTTCTAGCATTAGCATGTAGCTTAGCATGTAGCATAAGTTAGCATTTCGTTTTTTTGAGTTATTTTTGTTATTTTTAATGTTGTTATGTTCTTGCTTGTGCTTCTAGCATTAGCATATAGCTTAGCATGTAGCATAAATTAGCATTTCGTTTTTTGAGTTGTTTTTGTTATTTTTGATATTGTTGTGTTCTTGTTTGTACTTCTAGCATTAGCATGTAGCTTAGCATGTAGCATAAAGTTAGTATTTCGTTATTTTGAGTTATTTTTGTTATTTTAATATTGTTGTGTTCTTGTTTGTACTTCTGGTATTAGCATATAGCTTAGTATGTAGCGTCAATCAAAAACTTATATTGGCAGGGTTTTTAGAGGAGAGGTGGAAAAGAGAAAAGGTCCCCCGGAACCTTTAGGAGTGGTGAGAGGTAAAGAGTAGGTCAGTGACTACCTTCCATACTCCCCCGCCGGGATAGGCTTTCTCTCTTAACCTGTTACCCTCTAAACGGAGCCCCGGAGGTCCGAGAGGGGAAAGGTTGGTAAAGCGATAGATTAAAGTGATGAGAGTAGATAAAAAAGGTCCCTGCTGGGACTTTAGTTGGAGTTGGTGAGAGGTATGGAGGTATAATGCGTATACGCTGATACCCTCCCTCTGGTAACCTATACCCCATGTCCAGGATTAGAAGAGTCCGAGAGGGTAACGGTTTAGAATAGAAAGGAGAGAGGTGAGATAGATAAGATAACCTTTTAGATATTGGATTTCAAATATTTGATGTTAAACTATAATATTAATCCTGATTTTTGGGATATTTAACTGTTCGAAATAGTAAAGTTTCGCATGTTAGCATAAAAATAGCATTTTTTTAAAGGTTTTTTGTGAAGATGTTTTTTACTAGACTGTACCTCCCAAAACGTCTGTACTTAAGGGGACGAAGGCGGCCGAAGTCGCCTGCGACACCCCAATCTTTGGTTTTGTTCTAGAAGCAACAAAACCCCATCTGAAAATCTAGTGTCAGGTTACCCATAGGTTACACACTGACTGATAAGTAGAAATTTCAGTTGTTCAGAGAACTCCATGACAACAGAGACGAACTCTTCGCGGCAGATTAAACTGACCACGGTCAAAGACTCATAGTGTTTGGGAGGAGTTTTTGATTTTAATTGCAGGTAAAGTGGTCTAATTGATCAGTGGTGGAAAGAAAACGAGCGACTCAGTCAATGATACCTCGGTTCGGTGCAGTCCCCCATTTGTCGAGGCACTGGCTGGGTTAGGTTTTGTAAGGGCCACCAGATCTCCCCATGTCGCCCGACGACTTCATGGTTATACAGAGATCCAAGGAGAGGCACGGGCCATTCGATAACGTGTCGGCGCTTACCCTAGCTTAGTACCATAGACTGAGTCATAAATATGAAAGGTGTCAGATGGATAAGATGAGATAAGCTGGAAGAACAGAGACAAGTTGGTTAGCGGTGGTTACCGCGGATACCTCCCCTGCCAAAATGGCCGTTTCTGTTTAACCCGTTGACCACTCGTCAGTCTGCCTAGGGTTTTAAGACTTTTCAGTCCAGTTTTAACCCTAGGGGCTTGAGCGGAAGAGGGGTTAGGAGTGGAAAGATTAGAATGAAAAAGTGGGGAGAATGAATGTGGTTTTATTAATTTAGTTTTGAGATTTAGACAAAAGGTATATCATTAGTTAATTTGAGTAGTTTGAAGATTCGGTAAGGAGCCAGAGTGGTTAAGGTAAGTGGTTAATTTAAAGGAAAAGTTGTTACTAATTGGTGGATATTTAATTTAAGTTTAGGCAGCCAGGCCCGATTGGTTAGGTTTAGTGATTAGATTAATGGTCAGGTGCTATACTTATTGATGAATAGGGAGCCAGAGTTTAAGTTTAGGCAGCAAAGCTCGATTAGTTAGGTTTAGAATTGAATAAGGAGCCAGAACTTAGGTTCAGGCAGCAAAGTTTGATTGGTAAGGTTTAAAATTAGGTAAGGGGCCAGAGTTTAAGTTTAGGCGGCAAGGTTCGATTGGTTAGGTTTAGGGTTAGGGTTAAGGTTAGGGTTAGGTTTTAGAATTGGGTAAGGGGCCAGAGTTTAAGTTTAGGCAGCAAAGCCCGATTGGTTAGGGTTAGAATTAGGTAAGGGGCCAGAGTTTAAGTTTAGGCAGCAAGGCTCGATTGGTTAGGGTTAGTGATTAGATTAATGGTTGGGTACTAGACCTATTAATGAATAAGATGGAGAATCATATGACCAGGGTTAGGGTTAGGGTTAGGGTTAGGGTTAGGGTTAGGGTTAGGTTAGGGTTAGGGTTAGGGTTAGGGTTAGGGTTAGGGTTAGGGTTAGGGTTAGGGTTAGGGTTAGGTTTTTGTAAAGGCCACCAGATCTCCCCATGTCGCCCGACGACTTCATGGTTATACAGAGATCCAAGGAGAGCACGGGCCATTCGATAACACGTCGGCGCTTACCCTAGCTTAGCATCATGACTAAGTCATAAATATAAAGGGTGTAAAGAGTAAAAGGTAATATTGAGCTTGAAGGACAGAGACGAGGCGGTAAGCCGTGGTCACGGCAACAACCGGCCCTCCAAGAATGGCCGTTTCTCTGTAAACCCGTTATCCTCCCAAAAGACCCCAAGGGGCTCGAGAGGGGAAGGGGTTTATGAAGCAAAGAATGAAGATAGCGAGAGTGTGGTTTTCTAAATTAATTTTGAGTATGAAGATTTAGGTAAAAAGTGTATCAAATAGTAAAGCTATTTGTGGAGATGTATTTTAAGATTAGGTAAGGAGTCAGAGTTTAAGTTTAGGCAGCAAGGCTCGATTAGTTAGGTTTAGAATTGAATAAGGAGCCAGAACTTAGGTTCAGGCAGCAAAGTTCGATTGGTAAGGTTTAAAATTAGGTAAGGGGC
>JAAOOA010003296.1:10000-15000 GCA_012861695.1 Trematomus loennbergii | reverse complement strand
TGCATTAAAACATGTTCCCCCACAGTTTAACACACTTTTACCTGTGTTTTGAGGCTTCTTTCCTGGGTCAATGTGTCCTCTTTCTCCCCCCTGGTGGTGTGAGAGACAAGTGAAGTGAGTCAGCCTGCCAACAAGCAGCAGTGTGCTGTCATTTGAAACATGTTCCCCACACTTTAACACTTTTACCTGTGTTTTGAGGCTTCTTTCCTGGGTCAATGTGTCCTCTTTCTCCCCCCTGGGTGTGTGTGTGAGACCAGTGAAGTGAGTCAGCCTGCCAACAAGCAGCAGTGTGCTGTCATTTGAAACATGTTCCCCACACTGTGACACAGTTTTACCTGTGTTTTGAGGCTTCTTTCCTGGGTCAATGTGTCCTCTTTCTCCCCCCTGGGTGTGTGTGGAGACAGTGAAGTGAGTCAGCCTGCCAACAAGCAGCAGTGTGCTGTCATTTGAAACATGTTCCCCCACATTTAACACAGTTTTACCTGTGTTTTGAGGCTTCTTTCCTGGGTCAATGTGTCCTCTTTCTCCCCCCTGGGTGTGTGTGAGACCAGTGAAGTGAGTCAGCCTGCCAACAAGCAGCAGTGTGCTGTCATTTGAAACATGTTCCCCACACTTAACACAGTTTTACCTGTGTTTTGAGCTCTTTCCTGGGTCAATGTGTCCTCTTTCTCCCCCCTGGTGTGTGTGTGAGACAGTGAAGTGAGTCAGCCTGCCAACAAGCAGCAGTGTGCTGTCATTTGAAACATGTTCCCCCACACTTTAACACAGTTTTACCTGTGTTTTGAGGCTTCTTTCCTGGGTCAATGTGTCCTCTTTCTCCCCCCTGGGTGTGTGTGAGAGACCAGTGAAGTGAGTCAGCCTGCCAACAAGCAGCAGTGTGCTGTCATTTGAAACATCCCCACAGTTTAACACAGTTTTACCTGTGTTTTGAGGCTTCTTTCCTGGGTCAATGTGTCCTCTTTCTCCCCCCTGGGTGTGTGTGAGACAGTGAAGTGAGTCAGCCTGCCAACAAGCAGCAGTGTGCTGTCATTTGAAACATGTTCCTCCACACTGTGACTCTGCTGTAGCCAGCTTTCGAGCACTCTTTCCTGGGTCAATGTGTCCTCTTTCTCCCCCCTGGGTGTGTGTGAGACAGTGAAGTGAGTCAGCCTGCCAACAAGCAGCAGTGTGCTGTCATTTGAAACATGTTCCCCCACACTTTAACACAGTTTTACCTGTGTTTTGAGGCTTCTTTCCTGGGTCAATGTGTCCTCTTTCTCCCCCCTGGGTGTGTGTGAGAGACCAGTGAAGTGAGTCAGCCTGCCAACAAGCAGCAGTGTGCTGTCATTTGAAACATGTTCCCCCACAGTTTAACACAGTTTTACCTGTGTTTTGAGGCTTCTTTCCTGGGTCAATGTGTCCTCTTTCTCCCCCCTGGGTGTGTGTGTGAGACCAGTGAAGTGAGTCAGCCTGCCAACAAGCAGCAGTGTGCTGTCATTTGAAACATGTTCCCCCACTTTAACACAGTTTTACCTGTGTTTTGAGGCTTCTTTCCTGGGTCAATGTGTCCTCTTTCTCCCCCCTGGGTGTGTGTGTGAGACCAGTGAAGTGAGTCAGCCTGCCAACAAGCAGCAGTGTGCTGTCATTTGAAACATGTTCCCCCACACTTTAACACAGTTTTACCTGTGTTTTGAGGCTTCTTTCCTGGGTCAATGTGTCCTCTTTCTCCCCCCTGGGTGTGTGTGAGAGACCAGTGAAGTGAGTCAGCCTGCCAACAAGCAGCAGTGTGCTGTCATTTGAAACATGTTCCCCACACTTAACACAGTTTTACCTGTGTTTTGAGGCTTCTTTCCTGGGTCAATGTGTCCTCTTTCTCCCCCCTGGGTGTGTGTGAGAGACCAGTGAAGTGAGTCAGCCTGCCAACAAGCAGCAGTGTGCTGTCATTTGAAACATGTTCCCCCACACTTTAACACAGTTTTACCTGTGTTTTGAGGCTTCTTTCCTGGGTCAATGTGTCCTCTTTCTCCCCCCTGGGTGTGTGTGAGAGACCAGTGAAGTGAGTCAGCCTGCCAACAAGCAGCAGTGTGCTGTCATTTGAAACATGTTCCCCACACTTTAACACAGTTTTACCTGTGTTTTGAGGCTTCTTTCCTGGGTCAATGTGTCCTCTTTCTCCCCCCTGGGTGTGTGTGTGAGACCAGTGAAGTGAGTCAGCCTGCCAACAAGCAGCAGTGTGCTGTCATTTGAAACATGTTCCCCCACACTTTAACACAGTTTTACCTGTGTTTTGAGGCTTCTTTCCTGGGTCAATGTGTCCTCTTTCTCCCCCCTGGGTGTGTGTGAGAGACCAGTGAAGTGAGTCAGCCTGCCAACAAGCAGCAGTGTGCTGTCATTTGAAACATGTTCCCCCACACTTTAACACAGTTTTACCTGTGTTTTGAGGCTTCTTTCCTGGGTCAATGTGTCCTCTTTCTCCCCCCTGGGTGTGTGTGAGAGACCAGTGAAGTGAGTCAGCCTGCCAACAAGCAGCAGTGTGCTGTCATTTGAAACATATTCCCCACACTTTACAGTTTTACCTGTGTTTTGAGGCTTCTTTCCTGGGTCAATGTGTCCTCTTTCTCCCCCCTGGGTGTGTGTGTGAGACAGTGAAGTGAGTCAGCCTGCCAACAAGCAGCAGTGTGCTGTCATTTGAAACATGTTCCTCCACACTGTGACTCTGCTGTACCAGCTTTGAGCTCTTTCCTGGGTCAATGTGTCCTCTTTCTCCCCCCTGGGTGTGTGTGAGACAGTGAAGTGAGTCAGCCTGCCAACAAGCAGCAGTGTGCTGTCATTTGAAACATGTTCCCCCACACTTTAACACAGTTTTACCTGTGTTTTGAGGCTTCTTTCCTGGGTCAATGTGTCCTCTTTCTCCCCCCTGGGTGTGTGTGTGAGACCAGTGAAGTGAGTCAGCCTGCCAACAAGCAGCAGTGTGCTGTCATTTGAAACATGTTCCCCACACTTTAACACAGTTTTACCTGTGTTTTGAGGCTTCTTTCCTGGGTCAATGTGTCCTCTTTCTCCCCCCTGGGTGTGTGTGAGAGACCAGTGAAGTGAGTCAGCCTGCCAACAAGCAGCAGTGTGCTGTCATTTGAAACATATTCCCCCACAGTTTAACACAGTTTTACCTGTGTTTTGAGGCTTCTTTCCTGGGTCAATGTGTCCTCTTTCTCCCCCCTGGGTGTGTGTGTGAGACCAGTGAAGTGAGTCAGCCTGCCAACAAGCAGCAGTGTGCTGTCATTTGAAACATGTTCCTCCACACTGTGACTCTGCTGTAGCCAGCTTTCGAGCACTCTTTCCTGGGTAAATGTGTCCTCTTTCTCCCCCCCCTGGGTGTGTGTGAGACAAGTGAAGTGAGTCAGCCTGCCAACAAGCAGCAGTGTGCTGTCATTTGAAACATGTTCCCCACACTTTAACACAGTTTTACCTGTGTTTTGAGCTTCTTTCCTGGGTCAATGTGTCCTCTTTCTCCCCCCTGGGTGTGTGAGAGACAGTGAAGTGAGTCAGCCTGCCAACAAGCAGCAGTGTGCTGTCATTTGAAACATTCCCCCACAGTTTAACACAGTTTTACCTGTGTTTTGAGGCTTCTTTCCTGGGTCAATGTGTCCTCTTTCTCCCCCCTGGGTGTGTGTGTGAGACCAGTGAAGTGAGTCAGCCTGCCAACAAGCAGCAGTGTGCTGTCATTTGAAACATGTTACCCCACAGTGTGACTATGCTTCTGCCACGTTTCGAGCACTCTTTCCTGGGTCGAAAAGACATGTGCTGTAACCTGGTTCTCTCCCAGTACTGGGTACTAGTCAATGCCACTATCACCACCACATTTAAACCAGATGAAGTGGTAGTTATCCGGGGTGCTGCAGAGTCTTTTTCAGGCTCCTCTCCACAATTGTCCCCCTAAAATGATTTTAAATCATTATTTTTGCATTTAAATGCATGTATTCTATCATTTATATGGTTCCCCAACACAATGCACATAGTCTGGAGCTCACTGGGGTCCTGCATATCATTTAATCAGGCGTTTTAACACTTTTTCCCATGAAAATGATTTTTAATCACTATCATGGGGCTATGAAAATAAAATTCCCGGTAATGCAGAGCACAAGTGCACCTTTTACTATTTAAATGTATTTGTATTATATATATTTGGGCTAGAAAGGGGACCTCTCTGGGTGATTTAGTCAGTTTATGGAGCTTTGCCCACAAATCCTGGATGATCCAGGCCGAATTTGGGTGCTCATAGGCGGCCTGCCAGGCGTCCCCACCCGTGGAAAGCAAAAAAAAGTGAAGAAAACGCTTAATTATATCTTAAAACAGAGTCATTTTTAAGGCTCCTCTCCACAATTGTCCCCCTAAAATGATTTTAAATCATTATTTTTGCATTTGAATGCATTTATTCTATCATTTATATGGTTCCCCAACACAATGCACATAGTCTGGAGCTCACTGGGGTCCTGCATATAATTGAATCAGGCGTTTTAACACTTTTTCCCATGAAAATGATTTTTAATCACTATCATGGGGCTATGAAAATAAAATTCCGGGTAATGCAGAGCACAAGTGCACCTTTTACTATTTAAATGTATTTGTATTATATATATTTGGGCTAGGTAGGGGACCTCTCTGGGTGATTTAGTCAGTTTATGGATTTTTTCCCACAAATCCTGGATGATCCAGGCCGAATTTGGGTGCTCATAGGCGGCCTGCCAGGCGCCCCCACCCGTGGAGCAAAAAAAAAAGTGAAGAAAACGCTTAATTATATCTTAAAATAATCAAAAATGAAGTTTTGAAAAATTGTGAAATTTTTTCTAAGTGCCAACGGGAGTAGTGGCCAGGTGTTTGGCGCTTCGGGCCGATTTTTCCCCTTCTCCGATGGTTGGTACAACGGAGAAGGGGAAAAAGTCCCTGGGCTTCATTTCCACTTCTCTGTCAAAAAGATTCATCCATGTTTTTCAGACTACCTTCCGCACGAAATCAGAAACCCA
>JAAOOA010003295.1:17500-22979 GCA_012861695.1 Trematomus loennbergii | reverse complement strand
CCCCACACTTTAACACAGTTTTACCTGTGTTTTGAGGCTTCTTTCCTGGGTCAATGTGTCCTCTTTCTCCCCCCTGGGTGTGTGTGAGACCAGTGAAGTGAGTCAGCCTGCCAACAAGCAGCAGTGTGCTGTCATTTGAAACATATTCCCCACAGTTTACTTTTACCTGTTTTTGAGCTTCTTTCCTGGGTCAATGTGTCCTCTTTCTCCCCCCTGGGTGTGTGTGAGACCAGTGAAGTGAGTCAGCCTGCCAACAAGCAGCAGTGTGCTGTCATTTGAAACATGTTCCCCACACTTTACTCAGTTTTACCTGTGTTTTGAGCACTCTTTCCTGGGTCAATGTGTCCTCTTTCTCCCCCCTGGGTGTGTGTGAGACCAGTGAAGTGAGTCAGCCTGCCAACAAGCAGCAGTGTGCTGTCATTTGAAACATGTTCCCCCACACTTTAACACAGTTACCTGTTTCGAGGCTTCTTTCCTGGGTCAATGTGTCCTCTTTCTCCCCCCTGGGTGTGTGTGAGACCAGTGAAGTGAGTCAGCCTGCCAACAAGCAGCAGTGTGCTGTCATTTGAAACATGTTCCCCCACACTGTGACTTTTACCTGTTTCGAGCACTCTTTCCTGGGTCAATGTGTCCTCTTTCTCCCCCCCTGGGTGTGTGTGTGAGACAAGTGTGAGTCAGCCTGCCAACAAGCAGCAGTGTGCTGTCATTTGAAACATGTTCCCCCACACTTTAACACAGTTTTACCTGTGTTTTGAGGCTTCTTTCCTGGGTCAATGTGTCCTCTTTCTCCCCCCTGGGTGTGTGTGAGACCAGTGAAGTGAGTCAGCCTGCCAACAAGCAGCAGTGTGCTGTCATTTGAAACATGTTCCCCACACTTTACTGTTTAGCCAGCTTTCGAGCACTCTTTCCTGGGTAATGTGTCCTCTTTCTCCCCCCCCTGGGTGTGTGTGAGACAAGTGAAGTGAGTCAGCCTGCCAACAAGCAGCAGTGTGCTGTCATTTGAAACATGTTCCCCACACTTTAACACAGTTTTACCTGTGTTTTGAGGCTTCTTTCCTGGGTCAATGTGTCCTCTTTCTCCCCCCTGGGTGTGTGTGAGACCAGTGAAGTGAGTCAGCCTGCCAACAAGCAGCAGTGTGCTGTCATTTGAAACATGTTCCTCCACACTGTGACTCTGCTGTAGCCAGCTTTCGAGCACTCTTTCCTGGGTAATGTGTCCTCTTTCTCCCCCCCCTGGGTGTGTGTGAGACAAGTGAAGTGAGTCAGCCTGCCAACAAGCAGCAGTGTGCTGTCATTTGAAACATGTTCCCCCACACTTTAACACAGTTTTACCTGTGTTTTGAGGCTTCTTTCCTGGGTCAATGTGTCCTCTTTCTCCCCCCTGGGTGTGTGTGTGAGACCAGTGAAGTGAGTCAGCCTGCCAACAAGCAGCAGTGTGCTGTCATTTGAAACATGTTCCTCCACACTGTGACTCTGCTGTAGCCAGCTTTCGAGCACTCTTTCCTGGGTAAATGTGTCCTCTTTCTCCCCCCCCTGGGTGTGTGTGAGACAAGTGAAGTGAGTCAGCCTGCCAACAAGCAGCAGTGTGCTGTCATTTGAAACATGTTCCCCACACTTTAACACAGTTTACCTGTGTTTTGAGCTTCTTTCCTGGGTCAATGTGTCCTCTTTCTCCCCCCTGGGTGTGTGTGAGACCAGTGAAGTGAGTCAGCCTGCCAACAAGCAGCAGTGTGCTGTCATTTGAAACATGTTCCTCCACACTGTGACTCTGCTGTACCAGCTTTCGAGCTCTTTCCTGGGTAATGTGTCCTCTTTCTCCCCCCCCTGGGTGTGTGTGAGACAGTGAAGTGAGTCAGCCTGCCAACAAGCAGCAGTGTGCTGTCATTTGAAACATGTTCCCCACACTTTAACACAGTTTTACCTGTGTTTTGAGGCTTCTTTCCTGGGTCAATGTGTCCTCTTTCTCCCCCCTGGGTGTGTGTGAGACCAGTGAAGTGAGTCAGCCTGCCAACAAGCAGCAGTGTGCTGTCATTTGAAACATGTTCCCCCACACTTTAACACAGTTTTACCTGTGTTTTGAGGCTTCTTTCCTGGGTCAATGTGTCCTCTTTCTCCCCCCTGGGTGTGTGTGAGACCAGTGAAGTGAGTCAGCCTGCCAACAAGCAGCAGTGTGCTGTCATTTGAAACATATTCCCCCACAGTTTAACACAGTTTTACCTGTGTTTTGAGGCTTCTTTCCTGGGTCAATGTGTCCTCTTTCTCCCCCCTGGGTGTGTGTGAGACAGTGAAGTGAGTCAGCCTGCCAACAAGCAGCAGTGTGCTGTCATTTGAAACATGTTCCCCACAGTTTACACAGTTTTACCTGTTTTTGAGCTCTTTCCTGGGTCAATGTGTCCTCTTTCTCCCCCCTGGGTGTGTGTGTGAGACAGTGAAGTGAGTCAGCCTGCCAACAAGCAGCAGTGTGCTGTCATTTGAAACATGTTCCTCCACACTGTGACTCTGCTGTAGCCAGCTTTCGAGCTCTTTCCTGGGTCAATGTGTCCTCTTTCTCCCCCCCTGGGTGTGTGTGAGACAGTGAAGTGAGTCAGCCTGCCAACAAGCAGCAGTGTGCTGTCATTTGAAACATGTTCCCCCACACTTTAACACAGTTTTACCTGTGTTTTGAGGCTTCTTTCCTGGGTCAATGTGTCCTCTTTCTCCCCCCTGGGTGTGTGTGAGAGACCAGTGAAGTGAGTCAGCCTGCCAACAAGCAGCAGTGTGCTGTCATTTGAAACATATTCCCCCACAGTTTAACACAGTTTTACCTGTGTTTTGAGGCTTCTTTCCTGGGTCAATGTGTCCTCTTTCTCCCCCCTGGGTGTGTGTGAGAGACCAGTGAAGTGAGTCAGCCTGCCAACAAGCAGCAGTGTGCTGTCATTTGAAACATGTTCCCCCACACTTTAACACAGTTTTACCTGTGTTTTGAGGCTTCTTTCCTGGGTCAATGTGTCCTCTTTCTCCCCCCTGGGTGTTGTGTGAGACCAGTGAAGTGAGTCAGCCTGCCAACAAGCAGCAGTGTGCTGTCATTTGAAACATGTTCCTCCACACTGTGACTCTGCTGTAGCCAGCTTTCGAGCACTCTTTCCTGGGTAAATGTGTCCTCTTTCTCCCCCCCCTGGGTGTGTGTGAGACAAGTGAAGTGAGTCAGCCTGCCAACAAGCAGCAGTGTGCTGTCATTTGAAACATGTTCCCCACACTTTAACACAGTTTTACCTGTGTTTTGAGGCTTCTTTCCTGGGTCAATGTGTCCTCTTTCTCCCCCCTGGGTGTGTGTGAGAGACCAGTGAAGTGAGTCAGCCTGCCAACAAGCAGCAGTGTGCTGTCATTTGAAACATATTCCCCCACAGTTTAACACAGTTTTACCTGTGTTTTGAGGCTTCTTTCCTGGGTCAATGTGTCCTCTTTCTCCCCCCTGGGTGTGTGTGTGAGACCAGTGAAGTGAGTCAGCCTGCCAACAAGCAGCAGTGTGCTGTCATTTGAAACATGTTCCTCCACACTGTGACTCTGCTGTAGCCAGCTTTCGAGCACTCTTTCCTGGGTAAATGTGTCCTCTTTCTCCCCCCCCTGGGTGTGTGTGAGACAAGTGAAGTGAGTCAGCCTGCCAACAAGCAGCAGTGTGCTGTCATTTGAAACATGTTCCCCCACACTTTAACACAGTTTTACCTGTGTTTTGAGGCTTCTTTCCTGGGTCAATGTGTCCTCTTTCTCCCCCCTGGGTGTGTGTGTGAGAGACCAGTGAAGTGAGTCAGCCTGCCAACAAGCAGCAGTGTGCTGTCATTTGAAACATGTTCCCCACAGTGACTCTGTTAGCCTGCTTTCGAGCACTCTTTCCTGGGTAATGTGTCCTCTTTCTCCCCCCCCTGGGTGTGTGTGTGAGACAGTGAAGTGAGTCAGCCTGCCAACAAGCAGCAGTGTGCTGTCATTTGAAACATGTTCCTCCACACTGTGACTATGCTGTGCCAGCTTTCGAGCACTCTTTCCTGGGTCAATGTGTCCTCTTTCTCCCCCCCCTGGGTGTGTGTGAGACAAGTGAAGTGAGTCAGCCTGCCAACAAGCAGCAGTGTGCTGTCATTTGAAACATGTTCCCCCACACTTTAACACAGTTTTACCTGTGTTTTGAGGCTTCTTTCCTGGGTCAATGTGTCCTCTTTCTCCCCCCTGGGTGTGTGTGAGAGACACGTGAAGTGAGTCAGCCTGCCAACAAGCAGCAGTGTGCTGTCATTTGAAACATGTTACCCCACAGTGTGACTATGCTTCTGCCACGTTTCGAGCACTCTTTCCTGGGTCGAAAAGACATGTGCTGTAACCTGGTTCTCTCCCAGTACTGGGTACTAGTCAATGCCACTATCACCACCACATTTAAACCAGATGAAGTGGTAGTTATCCGGGGTGCTGCAGAGTCTTTTTCAGGCTCCTCTCCACAATTGTCCCCCTAAAATGATTTTAAATCATTATTTTTGCATTTAAATGCATGTATTCTATCATTTATATGGTTCCCCAACACAATGCACATAGTCTGGAGCTCACTGGGGTCCTGCATATCATTTAATCAGGCGTTTTAACACTTTTTCCCATGAAAATGATTTTTAATCACTATCATGGGGCTATGAAAATAAAATTCCCGGTAATGCAGAGCACAAGTGCACCTTTTACTATTTAAATGTATTTGTATTATATATATTTGGGCTAGAAAGGGGACCTCTCTGGGTGATTTAGTCAGTTTATGGAGCTTTGCCCACAAATCCTGGATGATCCAGGCCGAATTTGGGTGCTCATAGGCGGCCTGCCAGGCGTCCCCACCCGTGGAAAGCAAAAAAAAGTGAAGAAAACGCTTAATTATATCTTAAAACAGAGTCATTTTTAAGGCTCCTCTCCACAATTGTCCCCCTAAAATGATTTTAAATCATTATTTTTGCATTTGAATGCATTTATTCTATCATTTATATGGTTCCCCAACACAATGCACATAGTCTGGAGCTCACTGGGGTCCTGCATATAATTGAATCAGGCGTTTTAACACTTTTTCCCATGAAAATGATTTTTAATCACTATCATGGGGCTATGAAAATAAAATTCCGGGTAATGCAGAGCACAAGTGCACCTTTTACTATTTAAATGTATTTGTATTATATATATTTGGGCTAGGTAGGGGACCTCTCTGGGTGATTTAGTCAGTTTATGGATTTTTTCCCACAAATCCTGGATGATCCAGGCCGAATTTGGGTGCTCATAGGCGGCCTGCCAGGCGCCCCCACCCGTGGAGCAAAAAAAAAAGTGAAGAAAACGCTTAATTATATCTTAAAATAATCAAAAATGAAGTTTTGAAAAATTGTGAAATTTTTTCTAAGTGCCAACGGGAGTAGTGGCCAGGTGTTTGGCGCTTCGGCCCGATTTTTCCCCTTCTCCGATGGTTGGTACAACGGAGAAGGGGAAAAAGTCC
>JAAOOA010003295.1:0-7500 GCA_012861695.1 Trematomus loennbergii | reverse complement strand
ATATTGGCTTCCTATAGCTGGGTGTCAGAGAGGGGTTGTAGGTTGTCCCAGTTTGGGTGCTGAAAGGCGGACTGCCCACCTCCATGTCGATGCCCAGCAGCTGGGGGGGGGTGGGCCTGCTGAAGGTCCCAGGCCGTGCTGTGAGCCTTTCTCCCCCGCTTCAGCGCCTGGGCGCTCTCTCCGGGGTCCTGGAGAGTCATTTCCAGCCTTCTCTCTGCACTTTTTCGGGGGAATGCTCCTCTCCTCATTGATTCAAACAGATTCAGCAGTTTCTAACAAGACTTTAGCCCCGATCAGAGCCCTGTTTTCTCAAATCGTATTTTCAGAATCTGACCCTCTGCCGTAACTCCGCTCCCCGAGGTCCTAGAGACTCGGCGATAGTACCGTTGGATGCGGGGTACGTGGAAATGGGGGGGTACAACAAAAGCCTGAACCGAACAGAGCTTGTTATCAAAAGTTATGGATTAGTAGCAAGATTTCACAATGGAGCTCTCCGAGGTGCTGGAGAGTCATTTTCAGGCTTCTCTCTGCACTGATGCGCCCCCCCCTGTGGGGACACATAGTAACTGCATTAAAACATGTTCCCCCACAGTTTAACACACTTTTACCTGTGTTTTGAGGCTTCTTTCCTGGGTCAATGTGTCCTCTTTCTCCCCCCTGGGTGTGTGTGTGAGACCAGTGAAGTGAGTCAGCCTGCCAACAAGCAGCAGTGTGCTGTCATTTGAAACATGTTCCCCCACAGTTTAACACACTTTTACCTGTGTTTTGAGGCTTCTTTCCTGGGTCAATGTGTCCTCTTTCTCCCCCCCCCTGGGTGTGTGTGAGACAAGTGAAGTGAGTCAGCCTGCCAACAAGCAGCAGTGTGCTGTCATTTGAAACATGTTCCTCCACACTGTGACTATGCTGTAGCCAGCTTTCGAGCACTATTTCCTGGGTCAATGTGTCCTCTTTCTCCCCCCTGGGTGTGTGTGTGTGTGAGACACGTGAAGTGAGTCAGCCTGCCAACAAGCAGCAGTGTGCTGTCATTTGAAACATGTTCCTCCACACTGTGACTATGCTGTAGCCAGCTTTCGAGCACTCTTTCCTGGGTCAATGTGTCCTCTTTCTCCCCCCCCTGGGTGTGTGTGAGACCAGTGAAGTGAGTCAGCCTGCCAACAAGCAGCAGTGTGCTGTCATTTGAAACATGTTCCTCCACAGTTTAACACACTTTTACCTGTGTTTTGAGGCTTCTTTCCTGGGTCAATGTGTCCTCTTTCTCCCCCCTGGGTGTGTGTGAGAGACCAGTGAAGTGAGTCAGCCTGCCAACAAGCAGCAGTGTGCTGTCATTTGAAACATGTTCCCCCACAGTTTAACACACTTTTACCTGTGTTTTGAGGCTTCTTTCCTGGGTCAATGTGTCCTCTTTCTCCCCCCTGGGTGTGTGTGAGAGACAAGTGAAGTGAGTCAGCCTGCCAACAAGCAGCAGTGTGCTGTCATTTGAAACATATTCCCCCACAGTTTAACACAGTTTTACCTGTGTTTTGAGGCTTCTTTCCTGGGTCAATGTGTCCTCTTTCTCCCCCCTGGGTGTGTGTGTGAGACCAGTGAAGTGAGTCAGCCTGCCAACAAGCAGCAGTGTGCTGTCATTTGAAACATGTTCCCCCACAGTTTAACACACTTTTACCTGTGTTTTGAGGCTTCTTTCCTGGGTCAATGTGTCCTCTTTCTCCCCCCTGGGTGTGTGTGAGAGACAGTGAAGTGAGTCAGCCTGCCAACAAGCAGCAGTGTGCTGTCATTTGAAACATATTCCCCCACAGTTTAACACAGTTTTACCTGTGTTTTGAGGCTTCTTTCCTGGGTCAATGTGTCCTCTTTCTCCCCCCTGGGTGTGTGTGTGAGACCAGTGAAGTGAGTCAGCCTGCCAACAAGCAGCAGTGTGCTGTCATTTGAAACATATTCCCCCACAGTTTAACACAGTTTTACCTGTGTTTTGAGGCTTCTTTCCTGGGTCAATGTGTCCTCTTTCTCCCCCCTGGGTGTGTGTGTGAGACCAGTGAAGTGAGTCAGCCTGCCAACAAGCAGCAGTGTGCTGTCATTTGAAACATGTTCCTCCACAGTTTAACACAGTTTTACCTGTGTTTTGAGGCTTCTTTCCTGGGTCAATGTGTCCTCTTTCTCCCCCCTGGGTGTGTGTGTGAGACCAGTGAAGTGAGTCAGCCTGCCAACAAGCAGCAGTGTGCTGTCATTTGAAACATATTCCCCCACAGTTTAACACAGTTTTACCTGTGTTTTGAGGCTTCTTTCCTGGGTCAATGTGTCCTCTTTCTCCCCCCTGGGTGTGTGTGTGAGACCAGTGAAGTGAGTCAGCCTGCCAACAAGCAGCAGTGTGCTGTCATTTGAAACATGTTCCCCCACACTTTAACACAGTTTTACCTGTGTTTTGAGGCTTCTTTCCTGGGTCAATGTGTCCTCTTTCTCCCCCCTGGGTGTGTGTGAGAGACCAGTGAAGTGAGTCAGCCTGCCAACAAGCAGCAGTGTGCTGTCATTTGAAACATATTCCCCCACAGTTTAACACAGTTTTACCTGTGTTTTGAGGCTTCTTTCCTGGGTCAATGTGTCCTCTTTCTCCCCCCTGGGTGTGTGTGTGAGACCAGTGAAGTGAGTCAGCCTGCCAACAAGCAGCAGTGTGCTGTCATTTGAAACATGTTCCTCCACACTGTGACTCTGCTGTAGCCAGCTTTCGAGCACTCTTTCCTGGGTAAATGTGTCCTCTTTCTCCCCCCCCTGGGTGTGTGTGAGACAAGTGAAGTGAGTCAGCCTGCCAACAAGCAGCAGTGTGCTGTCATTTGAAACATGTTCCCCCACACTTTAACACAGTTTTACCTGTGTTTTGAGGCTTCTTTCCTGGGTCAATGTGTCCTCTTTCTCCCCCCTGGGTGTGTGTGTGAGACCAGTGAAGTGAGTCAGCCTGCCAACAAGCAGCAGTGTGCTGTCATTTGAAACATGTTCCTCCACACTGTGACTCTGCTGTAGCCAGCTTTCGAGCACTCTTTCCTGGGTAAATGTGTCCTCTTTCTCCCCCCCCTGGGTGTGTGTGAGACAAGTGAAGTGAGTCAGCCTGCCAACAAGCAGCAGTGTGCTGTCATTTGAAACATGTTCCCCCACACTTTAACACAGTTTTACCTGTGTTTTGAGGCTTCTTTCCTGGGTCAATGTGTCCTCTTTCTCCCCCCTGGGTGTGTGTGTGAGACCAGTGAAGTGAGTCAGCCTGCCAACAAGCAGCAGTGTGCTGTCATTTGAAACATGTTCCTCCACACTGTGACTCTGCTGTAGCCAGCTTTCGAGCACTCTTTCCTGGGTAAATGTGTCCTCTTTCTCCCCCCCCTGGGTGTGTGTGAGACAAGTGAAGTGAGTCAGCCTGCCAACAAGCAGCAGTGTGCTGTCATTTGAAACATGTTCCCCCACACTTTAACACAGTTTTACCTGTGTTTTGAGGCTTCTTTCCTGGGTCAATGTGTCCTCTTTCTCCCCCCTGGGTGTGTGTGTGAGACCAGTGAAGTGAGTCAGCCTGCCAACAAGCAGCAGTGTGCTGTCATTTGAAACATGTTCCTCCACACTGTGACTCTGCTGTAGCCAGCTTTCGAGCACTCTTTCCTGGGTAAATGTGTCCTCTTTCTCCCCCCCCTGGGTGTGTGTGAGACAAGTGAAGTGAGTCAGCCTGCCAACAAGCAGCAGTGTGCTGTCATTTGAAACATGTTCCCCCACACTTTAACACAGTTTTACCTGTGTTTTGAGGCTTCTTTCCTGGGTCAATGTGTCCTCTTTCTCCCCCCTGGTGTGTGTGTGAGACCAGTGAAGTGAGTCAGCCTGCCAACAAGCAGCAGTGTGCTGTCATTTGAAACATGTTCCTCCACACTGTGACTCTGCTGTAGCCAGCTTTCGAGCACTCTTTCCTGGGTAAATGTGTCCTCTTTCTCCCCCCCCTGGGTGTGTGTGAGACAAGTGAAGTGAGTCAGCCTGCCAACAAGCAGCAGTGTGCTGTCATTTGAAACATGTTCCCCCACACTTTAACACAGTTTTACCTGTGTTTTGAGGCTTCTTTCCTGGGTCAATGTGTCCTCTTTCTCCCCCCTGGGTGTGTGTGTGAGACCAGTGAAGTGAGTCAGCCTGCCAACAAGCAGCAGTGTGCTGTCATTTGAAACATGTTCCCCACACTGTTCTGCTGTAGCCAGCTTTCGAGCTCTTTCCTGGGTAATGTGTCCTCTTTCTCCCCCCTGGGTGTGTGTGAGACAGTGAAGTGAGTCAGCCTGCCAACAAGCAGCAGTGTGCTGTCATTTGAAACATGTTCCCCCACACTTTAACACAGTTTTACCTGTGTTTTGAGGCTTCTTTCCTGGGTCAATGTGTCCTCTTTCTCCCCCCTGGGTGTGTGTGTGAGACAGTGAAGTGAGTCAGCCTGCCAACAAGCAGCAGTGTGCTGTCATTTGAAACATGTTCCCCCACACTTTAACACAGTTTTACCTGTGTTTTGAGGCTTCTTTCCTGGGTCAATGTGTCCTCTTTCTCCCCCCTGGGTGTGTGTGTGAGACCAGTGAAGTGAGTCAGCCTGCCAACAAGCAGCAGTGTGCTGTCATTTGAAACATGTTCCCCCACTGTTTACACAGTTTTACCTGTGTTTTGAGCTTCTTTCCTGGGTCAATGTGTCCTCTTTCTCCCCCCTGGGTGTGTGTGAGACAAGTGAAGTGAGTCAGCCTGCCAACAAGCAGCAGTGTGCTGTCATTTGAAACATGTTCCCCCACACTTTAACACAGTTTTACCTGTGTTTTGAGGCTTCTTTCCTGGGTCAATGTGTCCTCTTTCTCCCCCCTGGGTGTGTGTGAGACCAGTGAAGTGAGTCAGCCTGCCAACAAGCAGCAGTGTGCTGTCATTTGAAACATGTTCCTCCACACTTGACTCTGCTTACCAGCTTTCGAGCACTCTTTCCTGGGTAATGTGTCCTCTTTCTCCCCCCTGGGTGTGTGTGAGACAAGTGAAGTGAGTCAGCCTGCCAACAAGCAGCAGTGTGCTGTCATTTGAAACATGTTCCCCCACACTTTAACACAGTTTTACCTGTGTTTTGAGGCTTCTTTCCTGGGTCAATGTGTCCTCTTTCTCCCCCCTGGGTGTGTGTGAGACCAGTGAAGTGAGTCAGCCTGCCAACAAGCAGCAGTGTGCTGTCATTTGAAACATGTTCCCCCACAGTTTAACACAGTTTTACCTGTGTTTTGAGGCTTCTTTCCTGGGTCAATGTGTCCTCTTTCTCCCCCCTGGGTGTGTGTGAGAGACAGTGAGAGTGAGTCAGCCTGCCAACAAGCAGCAGTGTGCTGTCATTTGAAACATGTTCCCCCACACTTTAACACAGTTTTACCTGTGTTTTGAGGCTTCTTTCCTGGGTCAATGTGTCCTCTTTCTCCCCCCTGGGTGTGTGTGTGAGACCAGTGAAGTGAGTCAGCCTGCCAACAAGCAGCAGTGTGCTGTCATTTGAAACATGTTCCCCACACTGTGACTCTGTACCAGCTTTCGAGCACTCTTTCCTGGGTAATGTGTCCTCTTTCTCCCCCCTGGGTGTGTGTGAGACAGTGAAGTGAGTCAGCCTGCCAACAAGCAGCAGTGTGCTGTCATTTGAAACATGTTCCCCCACTTTAACACAGTTTTACCTGTGTTTTGAGGCTTCTTTCCTGGGTCAATGTGTCCTCTTTCTCCCCCCTGGGTGTGTGTGAGAGACCAGTGAAGTGAGTCAGCCTGCCAACAAGCAGCAGTGTGCTGTCATTTGAAACATGTTCCCCCACAGTTTAACACAGTTTTACCTGTGTTTTGAGGCTTCTTTCCTGGGTCAATGTGTCCTCTTTCTCCCCCCTGGGTGTGTGTGAGACCAGTGAAGTGAGTCAGCCTGCCAACAAGCAGCAGTGTGCTGTCATTTGAAACATGTTCCCACACTGTGACACTGTTACCTGTTTTTGAGGCTTCTTTCCTGGGTCAATGTGTCCTCTTTCTCCCCCCCTGGGTGTGTGTGAGACAGTGAAGTGAGTCAGCCTGCCAACAAGCAGCAGTGTGCTGTCATTTGAAACATGTTCCCCCACACTTTAACACAGTTTTACCTGTGTTTTGAGGCTTCTTTCCTGGGTCAATGTGTCCTCTTTCTCCCCCCTGGGTGTGTGTGAGAGACCAGTGAAGTGAGTCAGCCTGCCAACAAGCAGCAGTGTGCTGTCATTTGAAACATATTCCCCCACAGTTTAACACAGTTTTACCTGTGTTTTGAGGCTTCTTTCCTGGGTCAATGTGTCCTCTTTCTCCCCCCTGGGTGTGTGTGTGAGACCAGTGAAGTGAGTCAGCCTGCCAACAAGCAGCAGTGTGCTGTCATTTGAAACATGTTCCTCCACACTGTGACTCTGCTGTAGCCAGCTTTCGAGCACTCTTTCCTGGGTAAATGTGTCCTCTTTCTCCCCCCCCTGGGTGTGTGTGAGACAAGTGAAGTGAGTCAGCCTGCCAACAAGCAGCAGTGTGCTGTCATTTGAAACATGTTCCCCCACACTTTAACACAGTTTTACCTGTGTTTTGAGGCTTCTTTCCTGGGTCAATGTGTCCTCTTTCTCCCCCCTGGGTGTGTGTGAGAGACACGTGAAGTGAGTCAGCCTGCCAACAAGCAGCAGTGTGCTGTCATTTGAAACATGTTACCCCACAGTGTGACTATGCTTCTGCCACGTTTCGAGCACTCTTTCCTGGGTCGAAAAGACATGTGCTGTAACCTGGTTCTCTCCCAGTACTGGGTACTAGTCAATGCCACTATCACCACCACATTTAAACCAGATGAAGTGGTAGTTATCCGGGGTGCTGCAGAGTCTTTTTCAGGCTCCTCTCCACAATTGTCCCCCTAAAATGATTTTAAATCATTATTTTTGCATTTAAATGCATGTATTCTATCATTTATATGGTTCCCCAACACAATGCACATAGTCTGGAGCTCACTGGGGTCCTGCATATCATTTAATCAGGCGTTTTAACACTTTTTCCCATGAAAATGATTTTTAATCACTATCATGGGGCTATGAAAATAAAATTCCCGGTAATGCAGAGCACAAGTGCACCTTTTACTATTTAAATGTATTTGTATTATATATATTTGGGCTAGAAAGGGGACCTCTCTGGGTGATTTAGTCAGTTTATGGAGCTTTGCCCACAAATCCTGGATGATCCAGGCCGAATTTGGGTGCTCATAGGCGGCCTGCCAGGCGTCCCCACCCGTGGAAAGCAAAAAAAGTGAAGAAAACGCTTAATTATATCTTAAAACAGAGTCATTTTTAAGGCTCCTCTCCACAATTGTCCCCCTAAAATGATTTTAAATCATTATTTTTGCATTTGAATGCATTTATTCTATCATTTATATGGTTCCCCAACACAATGCACATAGTCTGGAGCTCACTGGGGTCCTGCATATAATTTAATCAGGCGTTTTAACACTTTTTCCCATGAAAATGATTTTAA
>JAAOOA010003294.1:0-21348 GCA_012861695.1 Trematomus loennbergii | reverse complement strand
CTCCTCTCTCCTCGGTTCCCCTCCTCTCTCCTCGGTTCCCCTCCTCTCTCTTCGGTTCCCCTCCTCTCTCCTCGGTTCCCCTCCTCTCTCCTCGGTTCCCCTCCTCGGTTCCCCTCCTCTCTCCTCGGTTCCTCTCCTCTCCTCGGTTCCCCTCCTCTCTCCTCGGTTCCTCTCCTCTCTCCTCGGCTCCCCTCCTCTCTCCTCGGTTCCCCTCCTCCCCTCCTCGGTTCCCCTCCTCCCCCCTCGGTTCCCCTCCTCTCTCCTCGGTTCCCCTCCTCTCTCCTCGGTTCCCCTCCTCTCTCCTCGGTTCCCCTCTCTCTCCTCGGTTTCCTCTCCTCTCTCCTCGGTTCCCCTCCTCTCTCCTCGGTTCCCCTCCTCTCTCCTCGGTTCCCCTCCTCTCTCCTCGGTTCCCCTCCTCTCTCCTCGGTTCCCCTCCTCCCCTCCTCGGTTCCCCTCCTCCCCTCCTCGGTTCCCCTCCTCTCTCCTCGGTTCCCCTCCTCTCTCCTCGGTTCCTCTCCTCTCTCCTCGGTTCCCCTCCTCTCTCTCGGTTCCCCTCCTCTCTCCTCGGTTCCTCTCCTCTCTCCTCGGTTCCCCTCCTCTCTCCTCGGTTCCTCTCCTCTCTCCTCGGTTCCTCTCCTCTCCTCGGTTCCCCTCCTCTCTCCTCGGTTCCTCTCCTCTCTCCTCGGTTCCCCTCCTCTCTCCTCTGTTCCCCTCCTCTCTCCTCGGTTCCTCTCCTCTCTCCTCTGTTCCCCTCCTCTCTCCTCGGCTCCCCTCCTCTCTCCTCGGTTCCTCTCCTCTCTCCTCGGCTCCCCTCCTCTCTCCTCGGTTCCCCTCCTCTCTCCTCGGTTCCCCTCCTCTCTCCTCTGTTCCCCCCTCTCTCCTCGGCTCCCCTCCTCTCTCCTCGGTTCCTCTCCTCTCTCCTCGGTTCCCCTCCTCTCTCCTCTGCTTCCCTCCTCTCTCCTCGGCTCCCCTCCTCTCTCCTCGGTTCCCTCCTCTCTCCTCGGCTCCCCTCCTCGGCTCCTCCGCTCGCATCTCCTGTGGGCGGGACTAAGACACGAGGATAGGAGTCGAGGAGGGGAGTCGAGGAGGGGAAATTACAGAAATGAGAAACCTTCACTGACACTATCCAACGTGTTTATGATGTCATCAATGGGCGTCTGGATGAACTACAGTTCTCTGTACAGGACTACAGACTCTGGATACTTCGCACCGTGCTCTCATGGGTGTGTTTCAGTGGCGTCACCTGGCCTGGGCATTCGGGGCTTTAGCATATTAAGATAGGCATTTTATTTTCTTTCTGTAGCCCCGGACAATTCTCCCTCAATAATATAATACATGAACCGTGCTTTAACTGAACCTCGTGACACTTGAGAGGACGGCAGGTTTGTAATTTCCTGGGTTCAGTGAATGCAACAGAGGCAAGACACCAGACCAATCAGAGAGTTGCATGGAACTTCCTATGTCCATCATCTTGAATAAATGCGACGACTGAATGCCTAAACCCGCCATTACCTTAACAGGTCACCGGGTGGCGCACTAGCTACAGAGGCCTGCAAAGGACAAGCTTTAATCATGTGAGAATGATCTACAGATGGGACGATCTGTTTTCATGAATGACTGCCTCGCTGCACTTTATCACTCTTACTAAATAAACCATGAACTCGATACACAATATTGATCTCCAAGTCAAATAATTGTCGATAAAATGTTTGTTTGTAATAAGTTCAGAATACATTTGTACAATTAAGATAAACCTGACACTTTCTAACGACCCACCCATGGTTGATTGTCCATTCATAATCATTTGTATAAAGTATCTCATCAATAAAACCTCTAAAATATAAACCTTGTGTAAAATATGTGTCTTTAGTTGAGAGTTATATCATGAAGCTCAAGGCCTAAACAACTACTCAAAATGAATCAGGAAACCACAAGGCTTTCTGCACTTTGGGGAAAGCTAAGGAATATTGTAAGTAAACAAACCTCAGAGTAAATGGAGATGCAATTAAGGACATCTCATTTTGATCCTTGCTTAGACAATAATATACAAACTTGTATGTTGTTTATGTTTGCACCATCATACACCCACGCACATTCCTTGCATGTGTAAACCAGGGGTGCCCACACTTGTTCAGCTTGGGAGCTACTTTTAAAATGACCAAGCCCAAATGATCTCCCTACCTGCCCCTGCCCAATCTGTGTCGTGCCCAATTCAATGTTTTCTTCTTGTTTTTCCAATGCCATGCGATCTACCCACACTACCCTTGTGATCGACGTATTGGGCGCCCTGGTGTAAACGCACCTGGCCATATACTTGATTCTGATTTCAAATGCAATCCCACCATAATATCTAAGATCCCCTAATAATAACCTTCTGAATGTATTCTCATGCTGTTTACCTAAAAACTAGGACTATACATCCGATCCAAATATTCTAAAATACAACTTTTAATTCACAATCTAAAAAGTTGTACTCAGGCAGTCTCTATTATTTGATTACAGTTCAACTTGTTGACTTTTTACTGGGAGTTTTAACCCAAAAACAATGTTTATTTCCACATCTATGTCATCTCCCTGTAAACTTTGAAATTGTAATTAAACCGAGGGATATTGACCAACACTGAAGAATATCCGACTAACATGTGGTCAGACTAACATGTGGTCATAACCGAGACAGATAGGAAGTTGACAGGAATCCCCTGAATCTTCCTGTAGTTTAATTAATGTACCACTAATGAATACATTACACATTCATTCTTTCATAAAATACAGAAAGAAAAAGGACAAACAGGATCATGTATAATAAAAAGAAAATTACACAAAACATTACTTACAAATAATAAACCTTATCAGAATTACATTTTGAACATATTCATTATTTTCAAGATAATATGCAAACATTTCCACAGCTTCACAAATCCTCAAATATGAGCTTGCTGCTTTATTTTGTCACATGACAGTAAACTGAGTCTCTCTGAGTTTTAAACAGCAATGCATTTAAAGATGCAAATATAACTTGAGCAACTATAGGGTTTCCCCCTGGTCCGTGTGGTCCTGTGATGATTCCCCGACACACTGGTGGTACTTCAGCTCTGAATGCCAGGCAAAGCCTCGGTGACACTTGCTGCAGCTGTACCGTTGCTCCACAGTGTGGACGGTCATGTGCATACTTGCCTTGTGTGCATATGTTTTCCCACACACTGGGCATGGGAATGGTTTCTCTCTGGTGTGAGTTCTCATGTGTATCTTCAGGTGGGATTTGTAAAGACATCGTACACCACAAACAGAACAGACGAAGGTTTTCTCGCCCGTATGCAACTTCATGTGGCTCTTCAGGCTGGCATTGTGGGGAAACCTTTTCCCACAGTCGGGACAGCTGTACGGTTTCCGGAATGTTTTACTTTCAGCTACTTGATTTTCGTTTGAACACGGTGATGCCGACTGAGGTTTCCTGTCGTCTTTCCAGAAATCACTGTCGACACTGTCGTCACTCTCAGCCCCAGGGAAGCTCAACGATTTGTTTTCAGATGTTTAACCTGACGGGTGTTCCCTGGTCTCCTTCCAAAAATCACTATCAACACTATCATCAGTCTCTGGTTGTAAATGTCTCTCTGGATCTGAGTTCCTGGCTGGTTCTGGTCCTCCACAGTCCTCTCCATCAGCTTCTGTTTCCAGGTGTTCAGTTTGTCTTGATGAAGCTGAGAGGACTGAGGTTTCTCTTCATCATCTTCACTCTTCACAGGGACAGGAGTGAATGTGGACTTGGTGATATCAGCCTCCTCCAGCCCTTGAAGCTGCTCTCCCTCCTGACTGCTCCAGAGTTCCTCCTGTTCCTCTTTAATGTGTGGGGGGGCTCTGGGTCCTCCTGGTTCGGCATATGCTGGTTTTGATTTCCACCTTCAGTAAACAATTCCTCTCCCTGCTGATTGCTGTTAAATGTTTCACCACTGTGGGAAAATGCATGTTTCAGAGAGTTTAAATCTGACAGGCCTTCACTGCTCTGTTTCCAAAAATCATCCTCTCACTGTCTTCAGTCTCTGAAGAGTCTCCAGGGTTGTCCTCAGTCTCTGGTTGTAAATGTCTCTCTGGATCTGAGTTCCTGGCTGGTTCTGGTCCTCCACAGTCCTCTCCATCAGCTTCTGTTTCTACATCTTCTGTTTGAAGAGGCTGTGAGGACTTACCCTCACATTCATGGTATTTCAGCGTAAATTGCGAAGGGAACATTCTGTTACAATAACTGCAGTATAATTTCTGCCTTTTGTGGACTTCCATATGTTTAGTCAGAGATCTTCTCCATGCAAATTCTTTACCACAAAGTGAGCAACTAAACTGGGTTTGTCTCGTGTGGATCCTCATGTGTTGTACTAAAGCCTCGCTGTCACTGAAACCTGAGTTACACACAGAGCAGCAGAAAGGTTTCTCCCCAAACTGACCAGGCATGTGAGAACTTTCAAGATTGGAAAAAGCGATACCACAAAGTGAGCCATCATTCGGTTTCAGACTTTTCTGAATTCTGCTGGTAACCGGCAGCTGGTGCTTTCGGTCTATTACTGTTCCACACAGAGCTGTCGAACAGTGGGTTAGAAGTGTGACGCTGCGAGGGCTCGCCGACACACTCGTGGTTCAAGAGCTGCGACTCCAGCAGGAAACTTTTCTCACAGACTGCACAACTGGGTGGTTTCTCCTCTGTGTGGACACATATGTGCCTGGTCAGATTTCCTTCTGTTGCAAACCATTTACCACAACATGAGCAACTGAATGGTTTCTCTCTTGTGGGAGATGTTTTGTGCGTCAGCTGACTGTCCTCATATTGATCTTTACGCTCTGAGGGACTGAATGGATTCTCGCTGATGGAAACGTCCTCAGTTTCCAAATGGTTTGGACCTGAATGAGGTGCCTGGTCTGTGTGGAAAAACAAACACCATCACCAGTCCTGGATAGTTTGAACCTGGTCACAGAGTGTTTCCTGACACACACACAGAGTGTTTCCTGACACACACACAGAGTGTTTCCTGACACACACAGAGTGTTTCCTGACACACACACAGAGTGGGTGTTTCTCAATCGCGAGTAAAGCTGCTTCAGAGCCACTATTTCAAGCATACTACGTCATCGAGTCCCTCCGAAGTACTGTTCCAATCTCCAGCATACTTGGAAATCTACCGAGCCCGGCGTACTCCGTTTGGAGAAATATCGAGTGTGCACATGAGTAGACTCCGTGGTCTTAAAATCCCCACAATGCTTTGCGCACGGACCAATTTCCCCAAATCTGTGGCGGAAGATGTAAGAGGCGGGGCCTCTCATATGACGCACACCTGCACACTTGCTAGCGTGTTCCACTCTTTGTTTTCCGAATGCCAGGAAGTATTCTTGACTCGCTTCTGAAGCAAGATGCTCGGCAGACATGTGCTACCAAGCAAGCGTACTCGCGATTGAGAAACACCCCTTGTGTTCAGTTTCCTTCCAGATTACTTCTGAGGAAACCCCGGGAACGTCCGTCGCTTTAATCGGTCCCCCGGAACCATTGAATCGAACACAAACGTTCCGCCTCACTACTCACTGCATCTATCGACCCCGTTAGTGAAATGAAAATAACAGATGTACAAAATAAAGGCATATTCTAACTCTAAATATAATACTTATTATATTAATGTGGTCACACATCCCAGGGGTGCCACACATGCAATTCCGATAGTCCATCGGAATGTGACAAAAGTCCGAAGTCTCCCATCGCCCTTGGGAGACTTCCTCCACACATTCCGATGGGCAATTCGTTTTAAACAAAGAGCCCGCAACATAGGCTACTACCTCTTGCTAACAGAGGGGGGATGGTAGAGCTTTGCCACACCGTTTCAGGGTTAATGAATAGTGGAAAATACGCAACTAGAAAGATTACAAATCCCAGAATCCCGGTCCCGCGGCGCTCTTATGAACCGACTAACTCCTCTTGTGTGTATGTACAGCTCTCATTAGGAACAGACTAACTCCTCGTGTGTATGTACAGCTCTCATTAGGAACAGACTAACTCCTCTTGTGTGTATGCACAGCTCTCATTAGGAACAGACTAACTCCCTTGTGTGTATGTACAGCTCTCATTAGGAACAGACTAACTCCTCTTGTGTGTATGTACAGCTCTCATTAGGAACAGACTAACTCCTCTTGTGTGTATGTACAACTCTCATTAGGAACAGACTAACTCCTCTTGTGTGTATGTACAGCTCTCATTAGGAACAGACTACTCCTCTTGTGTGTATGTACAGCTCTCATTAGGAACAGACTAACTCCTCTTGTGTGTATGTACAGCTCTCAACATTAGGAACAGACTAACTCCTCTTGTGTGTATGTACAGCTCTCATTAGGAACAGACTAACTCCTCTTGTGTGTATGTACAGCTCTCATTAGGAACAGACTAACTCCTCTTGTGTGTATGTACAGCTCTCATTAGGAACAGACTAACTCCTCTTGTGTGTATGTACAGCTCTCATTAGGAACAGACTAACTCCTCTTGTGTGTATGTACAGCTCTCATTAGGAACAGACTAACTCCTCTTGTGTGTATGTACAGCTCTCATTAGGAACAGACTAACTCCTCTTGTGTGTATGTACAGCTCTCATTAGGAACAGACTAACTCCTCTTGTGTGTATGTACAGCTCTCATTAGGAACAGACTAACTCCTCTTGTGTGTATGTACAGCTCTCATTAGGAACAGACTAACTCCTCTTGTGTGTATGTACAGCTCTCATTAGGAACAGACTAACTCCTCTTGTGTGTATGTACAGCTCTCATTAGGAACAGACTAACTCTCTCTTGTGTGTATGTACAGCTCTCATTAGGAACAGACTAACTCCTCTTGTGTGTATGTACAGCTCTCATTAGGAACAGACTAACTCCTCTTGTGTGTATGTACAGCTCTCATTAGGAACAGACTAACTCCTCTTGTGTGTATGTACAGCTCTCATTAGGAACAGACTAACTCCTCTTGTGTGTATGTACAGCTCTCATTAGGAACAGACTAACTCCTCTTGTGTGTATGTACAGCTCTCATTAGGAACAGACTAACTCCTCTTGTGTGTATGCAGCTCTCATTAGGAACAGACTAACTCCTCTTGTGTGTATGTACAGCTCTCATTAGGAACAGACTAACTCCTCTTGTGTGTATGTACAGCTCTCATTAGGAACAGACTAACTCCTCTTGTGTGTATGCACAGCTCTCATTAGGAACAGACTAACTCCTCTTGTGTGTATGTACAGCTCTCATTAGGAACAGACTAACTCCTCTTGTGTGTATGTACAGCTCTCATTAGGAACAGACTAACTCCTCTTGTGTGTATGTACAGCTCTCATTAGGAACAGACTAACTCCTCTTGTGTGTATGTACAGCTCTCATTAGGAACAGACTAACTCCTCTTGTGTGTATGTACAGCTCTCATTAGGAACAGACTAACTCCTCTTGTGTGTATGTACAGCTCTCATTAGGAACAGACTAACTCCTCTTGTGTGTATGTACAGCTCTCATTAGGAACAGACTAACTCCTCTTGTGTGTATGTACAGCTCTCATTAGGAACAGACTAACTCCTCTTGTGTGTATGTACAGCTCTCATTAGGAACAGACTAACTCCTCTTGTGTGTATGTACAGCTCTCAACATTAGGAACAGACTAACTCCTCTTGTGTGTATGTACAGCTCTCATTAGGAACAGACTAACTCCTCTTGTGTGTATGTACAGCTCTCATTAGGAACAGACTAACTCCCTTGTGTGTATGTACAGCTCTCATTAGGAACAGACTAACTCCTCTTGTGTGTATGTACAGCTCTCATTAGGAACAGACTAACTCCTCTTGTGTGTATGTACAGCTCTCATTAGGAACAGACTAACTCCTCTTGTGTGTATGTACAGCTCTCATTAGGAACAGACTAACTCCTCTTGTGTGTATGTACAGCTCTCATTAGGAACAGACTAACTCCTCTTGTGTGTATGTACAGCTCTCATTAGGAACAGACTAACTCCTCTTGTGTGTATGTACAGCTCTCATTAGGAACAGACTAACTCCCCTTGTGTGTATGTACAGCTCTCATTAGGAACAGACTAACTCCTCTTGTGTGTATGTACAGCTCTCATTAGGAACAGACTAACTCCCTTGTGTGTATGTACAGCTCTCATTAGGAACAGACTAACTCCTCTTGTGTGTATGTACAGCTCTCATTAGGAACAGACTAACTCCTCTTGTGTGTATGTACAGCTCTCATTAGGAACAGACTAACTCCTCTTGTGTGTATGTACAGCTCTCATTAGGAACAGACTAACTCCTCTTGTGTGTATGCACAGCTCTCATTAGGAACAGACTAACTCCTCTTGTGTGTATGTACAGCTCTCATTAGGAACAGACTAACTCCTCTTGTGTGTATGTACAGCTCTCATTAGGAACAGACTAACTCCTCTTGTGTGTATGTACAGCTCTCATTAGGAACAGACTAACTCCTCTTGTGTGTATGTACAGCTCTCATTAGGAACAGACTAACTCCTCTGTGTGTATGTACAGCTCTCATTAGGAACAGACTAACTCCTCTTGTGTGTATGTACAGCTCTCATTAGGAACAGACTAACTCCTCTTGTGTGTATGCACAGCTCTCATTAGGAACAGACTAACTCCTCTTGTGTGTATGTACAGCTCTCATTAGGAACAGACTAACTCCTCTTGTGTGTATGTACAGCTCTCATTAGGAACAGACTAACTCCTCTTGTGTGTATGTACAGCTCTCATTAGGAACAGACTAACTCCTCTTGTGTGTATGCACAGCTCTCATTAGGAACAGACTAACTCCTCTTGTGTGTATGCACAGCTCTCATTAGGAACAGACTAACTCCTCTTGTGTGTATGTACAGCTCTCATTAGGAACAGACTAACTCCTCTTGTGTGTATGTACAGCTCTCATTAGGAACAGACTAACTCCTCTTGTGTGTATGTACAGCTCTCATTAGGAACAGACTAACTCCTCTTGTGTGTATGTACAGCTCTCATTAGGAACAGACTAACTCCTCTTGTGTGTATGTACAGCTCTCATTAGGAACAGACTAACTCCTCTTGTGTGTATGTACAGCTCTCATTAGGAACAGACTAACTCCTCTTGTGTGTATGTACAGCTCTCAACACGCCCAGACTTGGAGTGATTTTCACCTCTTTTAATACTTTCCGCCTCATTCTGAAAGAAAGAAGTGAAATGTTTCAACGTGACGGCCGTCTTGGTGTGTGGTGCGAGACGGGAGATGGAGTTCATTGAGCGGTTTCACACAAAAAAAGTGTTACTTCACAGTTTTACGACACTTTTTAATTTTTTGACTTGCAAAATTATTTTTAAATTGACAAACATCATATGTGTAATTCGTGGCTCAGTTCAAACGGGATCGAAAGATAATCTTTCTCTCTCCATTGACTTCAATGCATAACTTTTTACCGAAATAAGGTCCCATGGAGGTCCACCGGAAGGGGAGGGACTTCGTCTCTCTATTGCTTTCAGCCCACCAGCTTTTATGGAGGAAATAAGTTATATAATAATTAACCAGAGGCATGTTTCTCACTATTTTATGCATATAAACAACAGACTACTGTGTGTGTGAGAAATCAGCTGTTTATTTCATATGAGTTTCATTGTGGCAGCGTCCATCACGGCTCTCTCTGGTTGCAGAGCTGTGGCTGATGGGCCATGAGGCGTGCAAACACACAGCTTTCATTCAGACTATTTAAAAAACCAACGGTCTGATTTGAACAATGAACTCAATGTGTGATTGTTAGAGCAGTAATACTAAACTAATACAGTAAACTATTAACAATAGTTAATATTATAGCCCGCTTGCCCGTGGGGAGATGATGAGGCTTCATTAAAAATAAACCTCTTTTTAGTGAATTACTGAGTTTTGGCACGTTAATAAAGTTTTAATGAAGTTGAATACAGTATATTCATATTTGTCAGTGCTTTCAATTCGGCGAACACAAACATAAATGATCGTGGTGAAGATGATTAAAATAGGATTAAAATCGGTAGAGAGAGCCGTGCTGCATTTCCTCCCGTCAGATGTGATATAAAAACAAACCGATTATCTTTGTAGTTGTAAACTCACGTGGATTAAACCACATTTATTAGTGCTTTCATTTCAATTCGGCGAACATATGATACTTTAAATGATCGTGAGGATGATGATTACAAATCGTTTGTTTGAGCCGGTCTGCATTTCCTGATGAAAAACATAGCGATGGTTTTGTACTTACGCCAACGTGGATTAAACAACATTATTTTGTTAAATAAAAACATGGTGATGTTTTGTAAATGATTACACGTCTCTTATTTAGCACAGAATATGATCTATCCGTGACATATGGATCTTAACAAAGATCCGCTATATCAGATTCCTGTAGATCGATCAGCTGTTTATTTCACATGAGTTCCAGTGTGGCAGCTTTTAGTCACTGCTCCCCCTGGTGGATCCATGATGCATTGCAGCTCACTGCTCCCCCTGGTGGATCCATGATGCATTGCAGCTTTTAGTCACTGCTCCCCCTGGTGGATCCATGGGGTTTTGCAGCTGGTTTCATTATCATTTAATTTATTAATCAAGGGGGCGTATCAAGTCCTGCGGGGTTTTTCCTTCAGCAGGGGCCCACCCCGTGCAGATCACGGACCCACATGGGTAGGGGTCTGAAATGAAGTGCTACATCTGTACATGATTAAATACATCTAAATGATATTTACAAGTGTCTCTTGTTGTGTGTCCTGTCTTCAAAGTGTCTCTTGTTGTGTGTCCTGTCTTCAAAGTGTCTCTTGTGTCCTGTCATTAAAGTGTATCTTGTTGTGTGTCCGTCTTCAAAGTGTCTCTTGTGTCCTGTCTTTAAAGTGTCTCTTGTTGTGTCCTGTCTTCAAAGTGTCTCTTGTTGTGTGTCCTCTCTTCAAAGTGTCTCTTGTTGTGTGTCCTGTCTTCAAAGTGTCTCTTGTTGTGTGTCCTGTCTTCAAAGTGTCTCTTGTTGTGTGTCCTGTCTTCAAAGTGTCTCTTGTTGTGTGTCCTGTCTTCAAAGTGTCTCTTGTGTCCTGTCTTCAAAGTGTCTCTTGTTGTGTCCTGTCTTCAAAGTGTCTCTTGTTGTGTGTCCTCTCTTCAAGTGTCTCTTGTTGTGTGTCCTGTCTTCAAAGTGTCTCTTGTTGTGTGTCCTGTCTTCAAAGTGTCTCTTGTTGTGTCCTGTCATTAAAGTGTCTCTTGTGTCCTGTCATTAAAGTGTCTCTTGTTGTGTCCTGTCATTAAAGTGTCTCTTGTTGTGTGTCCTGTCATTAAAGTGTCTCTTGTTGTGTGTCCTGTCATTAAAGTGTCTCTTGTTGTGTGTCCTGTCATTAAAGTGTCTCTTGTTGTGTGTCCTGTCTTCAAAGTGTCTCTTGTTGTGTGTCCTGTCTTCAAAGTGTCTCTTGTTGTGTGTCCTGTCATTAAACTGTCTCTTGTTGTGTGTCCTGTCTACAAAGTGTCTCTTGTTGTGTGTCCTGTCATTAAAGTGTCTCTTGTTGTGTGTCCTGTCATTAAAGTGTCTCTTGTTGTGTGTCCTGTCATTAAAGTGTCTCTTGTTGTGTGTCCTGTCTTCAAAGTGTCTCTTGTTGTGTGTCCTGTCTTCAAAGTGTCTCTTGTTGTGTGTCCTGTCTTCAAAGTGTCTCTTGTGTGTCCTGTCATTAAAGTGTCTCTTGTTGTGTGTCCTGTCATTAAAGTGTCTCTTGTTGTGTGTCCTGTCATTAAAGTGTCTCTTGTTGTGTGTCCTGTCATTAAAGTGTCTCTTGTTGTGTGTCCTGTCATTAAAGTGTCTCTTGTTGTTGTCCTGTCATTAAAGTGTCTCTTGTTGTGTGTCCTGTCTTCAAAGTGTCTCTTGTTGTGTGTCCTGTCTTCAAAGTGTCTCTTGTTGTGTGTCCTGTCATTAAAGTGTCTCTTGTTGTGTGTCCTGTCTTCAAAGTGTCTCTTGTTGTGTGTCCTGTCTTCAAAGTGTCTCTTGTTTGTGGTCCTGTCTTCAAAGTGTCTCTTGTTGTGTGTCCTGTCTTCAAAGTGTCTCTTGTTGTGTGTCCTGTCTTCAAAGTGTCTCTTGTGTCCTGTCTTCAAAGTGTCTCTTGTTGTGTCCTGTCTTCAAAGTGTCTCTTGTTGTGTGTCCTGTCTTCAAAGTGTCTCTTGTTGTGTGTCCTGTCTTCAAAGTGTCTCTTGTTGTGTCCTGTCATTAAGTGTCTCTTGTGTCCTGTCATTAAAGTGTCTCTTGTTGTGTCCTGTCATTAAAGTGTCTCTTGTTGTGTGTCCTGTCATTAAAGTGTCTCTTGTTGTGTGTCCTGTCATTAAAGTGTCTCTTGTTGTGTTCCTGTCATTAAAGTGTCTCTTGTTGTGTGTTCTGTCTTCAAAGTGTCTCTTGTTGTGTGTCCTGTCTTCAAAGTGTCTCTTGTGTGTGTCCTGTCATTAAAGTGTCTCTTGTTGTGTGTCCTGTCTACAAAGTGTCTCTTGTTGTGTGTCCTGTCATTAAAGTGTCTCTTGTTGTGAGTCCTGCCATTAAAGTGTCTCTTGTTGTGTGTCCTGTCATTAAAGTGTCTCTTGTTATGTGTCCTGTCTTCAAAGTGTCTCTTGTTGTGTGTCCTGTCTTCAAAGTGTCTCTTGTGTGTCCTGTCATTAAAGTGTCTCTTGTTGTGTGTCCTGTCATTAAAGTGTCTCTTGTTGTGTGTCCTGTCATTAAAGTGTCTCTTGTTGTGTGTCCTGTCATTAAAGTGTCTCTTGTTGTGTGTCCTGTCTTCAAAGTGTCTCTTGTTGTGTGTCCTGTCTTCAAAGTGTCTCTTGTTGTGTGTCCTGTCATTAAAGTGTCTCTTGTTGTGTGTCCTGTCTTCAAAGTGTCTCTTGTTGTGTGTCCTGTCATTAAAGTGTCTCTTGTTGTGTGTCCTGTCATTAAAGTGTCTCTTGTTGTGTGTCCTGTCATTAAAGTGTCTCTTGTTGTGTGTCCTGTCTTCAAAGTGTCTCTTGTGTGTGTGTCCTGTCTTCAAAGTGTCTCTTGTTGTGAGTCTGTCATTAAAGTGTCTCTTGTTGTGTGTCCTGTCATTAAAGTGTCTCTTGTTGTGTGTCCTGTCTTCAAAGTGTCTCTTGTTGCTGTGTGTCCTGTCATTAAAGTGTCTCTTGTTGTGTGTCCTGTCATTAAAGTGTCTCTTGTTGTGTCCTGTCATTAAAGTGTCTCTTGTTGTGTGTCCTGTCTTCAAAGTGTCTCTTGTTGTGTGTCCTGTCTTCAAAGTGTCTCTTGTTGTGTGTCATGTCATTAAAGTGTCTCTTGTTGTGTGTCCTGTCATTAAAGTGTCTCTTGTTGTGTGTCCTGTCATTAAAGTGTCTCTTGTGTGTGTCCTGTCATTAAAGTGTCTCTTGTTGTGTGTCCTGTCTTCAAAGTGTCTCTTGTTGTGTGTCCTGTCTTCAAAGTGTCTCTTGTTGTGTGTCCTGTCTTCAAAGTGTCTCTTGTGTGTCCTGTCATTAAAGTGTCTCTTGTTGGTGTCCTGTCATTAAAGTGTCTCTTGTTGTGTGTCCTGTCATTAAAGTGTCTCTTGTTGTGTGTCCTGTCATTAAAGTGTCTCTTGTTGTGTGTCCTGTCATTAAAGTGTCTCTTGTTGTGTGTCCTGTCTTCAAAGTGTCTCTTGTTGTGTGTCCTGTCTTCAAAGTGTCTCTTGTTGTGTGTCCTGTCATTAAGTGTCTCTTGTTGTGTGTCCTGTCTTCAAAGTGTCTCTTGTTGTTGTGTGTCCTGTCATTAAAGTGTCTCTTGTTGTGTGTCCTGTCATTAAAGAGTCTCTTGTTGTGTGTCCTGTCTTCAAAGTGTCTCTTGTTGTGTCCTGTCTTCAAAGTGTCTCTTGTTGTGTGTCCTGTCATTAAAGAGTCTCTTGTTGTGTGTCCTGTCATTAAAGTGTCTCTTGTTGTGTGTCCTGTCATTAAAGTGTCTCTTGTTGTGTGTCCTGTCTTCAAAGTGTCTCTTGTTGTGTGTCCTGTCTTCAAAGTGTCTCTTGTTGTGTGTCTGTCATTAAAGTGTCTCTTGTTGTGTGTCCTGTCTTCAAAGTGTCTCTTGTTGTGTGTCCTGTCATTAAAGTGTCTCTTGTTGTGTGTCCTGTCATTAAAGTGTCTCTTGTTGTGTGTCCTGTCATTAAAGTGTCTCTTGTTGTGTGTCCTGTCTTCAAAGTGTCTCTTGTTGTGTGTCCTGTCTTCAAAGTGTCTCTTGTTGTGTGTCCTGTCTTCAAAGTGTCTCTTGTTGTGTGTCCTGTCATTAAAGTGTCTCTTGTTGTGTGTCCTGTCATTAAGTGTCTCTTGTTGTGTGTCCTGTCTTCAAAGTGTCTCTTGTTGCTGTGTGTCCTGTCATTAAAGTGTCTCTTGTTGTGTGTCCTGTCATTAAAGTGTCTCTTGTTGTGTCCTGTCATTAAAGTGTCTCTTGTTGTGTGTCCTGTCTTCAAAGTGTCTCTTGTTGTGTGTCCTGTCTTCAAAGTGTCTCTTGTTGTGTGTCATGTCATTAAAGTGTCTTGTTGTGTGTCCTGTCATTAAAGTGTCTCTTGTTGTGTGTCCTGTCTTCAAAGTGTCTCTTGTTGTCTGTCCTGTCATTAAAGTGTATCTTGTTGTGTGTCCTGTCTTCAAAGTGTCTCTTGTGTCCTGTCTTCAAAGTGTCTCTTGTTGTGTCCTCTCTTCAAAGTGTCTCTTGTTGTGTGTCCTGTCTTCAAAGTGTCTCTTGTTGTGTGTCCTGTCATTAAAGTGTCTCTTGTTGTGTGTCCTGTCTTCAAAGTGTCTCTTGTTGTGTGTCCTGTCATTAAAGTGTATCTTGTTGTGTGTCCTGTCTTCAAAGTGTCTCTTGTGTCCTGTCTTCAAAGTGTCTCTTGTTGTGTCCTGTCTTCAAAGTGTCTCTTGTTGTGTCCTCTCTTCAAAGTGTCTCTTGTTGTGTGTCCTGTCTTCAAAGTGTCTCTTGTTGTGTGTCCTGTCTTCAAAGTGTCTCTTGTTGTGTGTCCTGTCTTCAAAGTGTCTCTTGTTGTGTGTCCTGTCTTCAAAGTGTCTCTTGTGTCCTGTCTTCAAAGTGTCTCTTGTTGTGTCCTGTCTTCAAAGTGTCTCTTGTTGTGTGTCCTCTCTTCAAAGTGTCTCTTGTTGTGTGTCCTGTCTTCAAAGTGTCTCTTGTTGTGTGTCCTGTCTTCAAAGTGTCTCTTGTTGTGTCCTGTCATTAAGTGTCTCTTGTGTCCTGTCATTAAAGTGTCTCTTGTTGTGTCCTGTCATTAAAGTGTCTCTTGTTGTGTGTCCTGTCATTAAAGTGTCTCTTGTTGTGTGTCCTGTCATTAAAGTGTCTCTTGTTTGTGTCCTGTCATTAAAGTGTCTCTTGTTGTGTGTCCTGTCTTCAAAGTGTCTCTTGTTGTGTGTCCTGTCTTCAAGTGTCTCTTGTTGTGTGTCCTGTCATTAAAGTGTCTCTTGTTGTGTGTCCTGTCTACAAAGTGTCTCTTGTTGTGTGTCCTGTCATTAAGTGTCTCTTGTTGTGTGTCCTGTCATTAAAGTGTCTCTTGTTGTGTGTCCTGTCATTAAAGTGTCTCTTGTTGTGTGTCTGTCTTCAAAGTGTCTCTTGTTGTGTGTCCTGTCTTCAAAGTGTCTCTTGTTGTGTGTCCTGTCTTCAAAGTGTCTCTTGTGTGTCCTGTCATTAAAGTGTCTCTTGTTGTGTGTCCTGTCATTAAAGTCTCTTGTTGTGTGTCCTGTCATTAAAGTGTCTCTTGTTGTGTGTCCTGTCATTAAAGTGTCTCTTGTTGTGTGTCCTGTCATTAAAGTGTCTCTTGTTGTGTGTCCTGTCTTCAAAGTGTCTCTTGTTGTGTGTCCTGTCTTCAAAGTGTCTCTTGTTGTGTGTCCTGTCATTAAAGTGTCTCTTGTTGTGTGTCCTGTCTACAAAGTGTCTCTTGTTGTGTGTCCTGTCATTAAAGTGTCTCTTGTTGTGTGTCCTGTCATTAAAGTGTCTCTGTTGTGTGTCCTGTCATTAAAGTGTCTCTTGTTGTGTGTCCTGTCTTCAAGTGTCTCTTGTTGTGTGTCCTGTCTTCAAAGTGTCTCTTGTTGTGTGTCCTGTCTTCAAAGTGTCTCTTGTGTGTCCTGTCATTAAAGTGTCTCTTGTTGTGTGTCCTGTCATTAAAGTGTCTCTTGTTGTGTGTCCTGTCATTAAAGTGTCTCTTGTTGTGTGTCCTGTCATTGAAGTGTCTCTGTTGTGTGTCCTGTCTTCAAAGTGTCTCTTGTTGTGTGTCCTGTCTTCAAAGTGTCTCTTGTTGTGTGTCCTGTCTTCAAAGTGTCTCTTGTTGTGTCCTGTCATTAAAGTGTCTCTTGTGTCCTGTCATTAAAGTGTCTCTTGTTGTGTCCTGTCATTAAAGTGTCTCTTGTTGTGTGTCCTGTCATTAAAGTGTCTCTTGTTGTGTGTCCTGTCATTAAAGTGTCTCTTGTTGTGTGTCCTTCATTAAAGTGTCTCTTGTTGTGTGTCCTGTCTTCAAAGTGTCTCTTGTTGTGTGTCCTGTCTTCAAAGTGTCTCTTGTGTGTGTCCTGTCATTAAAGTGTCTCTTGTTGTGTGTCCTGTCTACAAGTGTCTCTTGTTGTGTGTCCTGTCATTAAAGTGTCTCTTGTTGTGAGTCCTGCCATTAAAGTGTCTCTTGTTGTGTGTCCTGTCATTAAAGTGTCTCTTGTTGTGTGTCCTGTCTTCAAAGTGTCTCTTGTTATGTGTCCTGTCTTCAAAGTGTCTCTTGTTGTTGTCCTGTCTTCAAAGTGTCTCTTGTGTGTCCTGTCATTAAAGTGTCTCTTGTTGTGTGTCCTGTCATTAAAGAGTCTCTTGTTGTGTGTCCTGTCATTAAAGTGTCTCTTGTTGTGTGTCCTGTCATTAAAGTGTCTCTTGTTGTGTGTCCTGTCTTCAAAGTGTCTCTTGTTGTGTGTCCTGTCTTCAAAGTGTCTCTTGTTGTGTGTCCTGTCATTAAAGTGTCTCTTGTTGTGTGTCCTGTCTTCAAAGTGTCTCTTGTTGTGTGTCCTGTCATTAAAGTGTCTCTTGTTGTGTGTCCTGTCATTAAAGTGTCTCTTGTTGTGTGTCCTGTCATTAAAGTGTCTCTTGTTGTGTGTCCTGTCTTCAAAGTGTCTCTTGTTGTGTGTCCTGTCTTCAAAGTGTCTCTTGTTGTGAGTCCTGTCATTAAAGTGTCTCTTGTGTGTGTCCTGTCATTAAAGTGTCTCTTGTTGTGTGTCCTGTCTTCAAAGTGTCTCTTGTTGCTGTGTGTCCTGTCATTAAAGTGTCTCTTGTTGTGTGTCCTGTCATTAAGTGTCTCTTGTTGTGTCCTCATTAAAGTGTCTCTTGTGTGTGTCCTGTCTTCAAAGTGTCTCTTGTTGTGTGTCCTGTCTTCAAAGTGTCTCTTGTTGTGTGTCATGTCATTAAAGTGTCTCTTGTTGTGTGTCCTGTCATTAAAGTGTCTCTTGTTGTTGTCCTGTCATTAAAGTGTCTCTTGTTGTGTGTCCTGTCATTAAAGTGTCTCTTGTTGTGTGTCCTGTCTTCAAAGTTCTCTTGTTGTGTGTCCTGTCATTAAAGTGTCTCTTGTTGTGTGTCCTGTCATTAAAGTGTCTCTTGTTGTGTGTCCTGTCATTAAAGTGTCTCTTGTTGTGTGTCCTGTCTTCAAAGTGTCTCTTGTTGTGTGTCCTGTCTTCAAAGTGTCTCTTGTTGTGTGTCCTGTCTTCAAATGTCTCTTGTGTGTCCTGTCATTAAAGTGTCTCTTGTTGTGTGTCCTGTCATTAAAGTGTCTCTTGTTGTGTGTCCTGTCATTAAAGTGTCTCTTGTTGTGTGTCCTGTCATTAAAGTGTCTCTTGTTGTGTGTCCTGTCATTAAAGTGTCTCTTGTTGTGTGTCCTGTCTTCAAGTGTCTCTTGTTGTGTGTCCTGTCTTCAAAGTGTCTCTTGTTGTGTGTCCTGTCATTAAAGTGTCTCTTGTTGTGTGTCCTGTCTTCAAAGTGTCTCTTGTTGTTGTGTGTCCTGTCATTAAAGTGTCTCTTGTTGTGTGTCCTGTCATTAAAGTGTCTCTTGTTGTGTGTCCTGTCTTCAAAGTGTCTCTTGTTGTGTGTCCTGTCATTAAAGTGTCTCTTGTTGTGTGTCCTGTCATTAAAGTGTCTCTTGTTGTGTGTCCTGTCATTAAAGTGTCTCTTGTTGTATGTCCTGTCTTCAAAGTGTCTCTTTTGTGTGTCCTGTCTTCAAAGTGTCTCTTGTTGTGTGTCCTGTCTTCAAAGTGTCTCTTGTTGTGTGTCCTGTCATTAAAGTGTCTCTTGTTGTGTGTCCTGTCATTAAAGTGTCTCTTGTTGTGTGTCCTGTCTTCAAAGTGTCTCTTGTTGCTGTGTGTCCTGTCATTAAAGTGTCTCTTGTTGTGTGTCCTGTCATTAAAGTGTCTCTTGTTGTGTCCTGTCATTAAAGTGTCTCTTGTTGTGTGTCCTGTCTTCAAAGTGTCTCTTGTTGTGTCCTGTCTTCAAAGTGTCTCTTGTTGTGTGTCATGTCATTAAAGTGTCTCTTGTTGTGTGTCCTGTCATTAAAGTGTCTCTTGTTGTGTGTCCTGTCTTCAAAGTGTCTCTTGTTGTCTGTCCTGTCATTAAAGTGTCTCTTGTTGTGTGTCCTGTCATTAAAGTGTCTCTGTTGTGTGTCCTGTCATTAAAGTGTCTCTTGTTGTGTGTCCTGTCTTCAAAGTGTCTCTTGTTGTGTGTCCTGTCATTAAAGTGTCTCTTGTTGTGTCCTGTCATTAAAGTGTCTCTTGTGTCCTGTCATTAAGTGTCTCTTGTTGTTCCTGTCATTAAAGTGTCTCTTGTTGTGTGTCCTGTCATTAAAGTGTCTCTTGTTGTGTGTCCTGTCATTAAAGTGTCTCTTGTTGTGTGTCCTGTCATTAAAGTGTCTCTTGTTGTGTGTCCTGTCTTCAAAGTGTCTCTTGTTGTGTGTCCTGTCTTCAAAGTGTCTCTTGTTGTGTGTCCTGTCATTAAAGTGTCTCTTGTTGTGTGTCCTGTCTACAAAGTGTCTCTTGTTGTGTGTCCTGTCATTAAAGTGTCTCTTGTTGTGTGTCCTGTCATTAAAGTGTCTCTTGTTGTGTGTCCTGTCATTAAAGTGTCTCTTGTTGTGTGTCCTGTCTTCAAAGTGTCTCTTGTTGTGTGTCCTGTCTTCAAAGTGTCTCTTGTTGTGTGTCCTGTCTTCAAAGTGTCTCTTGTGTCCTGTCATTAAAGTGTCTCTTGTTGTGTGTCCTGTCATTAAAGTGTCTCTTGTTGTGTGTCCTGTCATTAAAGTGTCTCTTGTTGTGTGTCCTGTCATTAAAGTGTCTCTTGTTGTGTGTCCTGTCATTAAAGTGTCTCTTGTTGTGTGTCCTGTCTTCAAAGTGTCTCTTGTTGTGTGTCCTGTCTTCAAAGTGTCTCTTGTTGTGTGTCCTGTCATTAAAGTGTCTCTTGTTGTGTGTCCTGTCTACAAAGTGTCTCTTGTTGTGTGTCCTGTCATTAAAGTGTCTCTTGTTGTGTCCTGTCATTAAAGTGTCTCTTGTTGTGTGTCCTGTCATTAAAGTGTCTCTTGTTGTGTGTCCTGTCTTCAAAGTGTCTCTTGTTGTGTGTCCTGTCTTCAAAGTGTCTCTTGTTGTGTGTCCTGTCTTCAAAGTGTCTCTTGTGTTTCCTGTCATTAAAGTGTCTCTTGTTGTGTGTCCTGTCATTAAAGTGTCTCTTGTTGTGTGTCCTGTCATTAAAGTGTCTCTTGTTGTGTGTCCTGTCATTGAAGTGTCTCTTGTTGTGTGTCCTGTCTTCAAAGTGTCTCTTGTTGTGTGTCCTGTCTTCAAAGTGTCTCTTGTTGTGTGTCCTGTCTTCAAAGTGTCTCTTGTTGTGTCCTGTCATTAAAGTGTCTCTTGTGTCCTGTCATTAAAGTGTCTCTTGTTGTGTCCTGTCATTAAAGTGTCTCTTGTTGTGTGTCCTGTCATTAAAGTGTCTCTTGTTGTGTGTCCTGTCATTAAAGTGTCTCTTGTTGTGTGTCCTGTCATTAAAGTGTCTCTTGTTGTGTGTCCTGTCTTCAAAGTGTCTCTTGTTGTGTGTCCTGTCTTCAAAGTGTCTCTTGTTGTGTGTCCTGTCATTAAAGTGTCTCTTGTTGTGTGTCCTGTCTACAAAGTGTCTCTTGTTGTGTGTCCTGTCATTAAAGTGTCTCTTGTTGTGAGTCCTGCCATTAAAGTGTCTCTTGTTGTGTGTCCTGTCATTAAAGTGTCTCTTGTGTGTCCTGTCTTCAAAGTGTCTCTTGTTATGTGTCCTGTCTTCAAAGTGTCTCTTTTTGTGTGTCCTGTCTCAAAGTGTCTCTTGTGTGTCTGTCATTAAAGTGTCTCTTGTTGTGTGTCCTGTCATTAAAGAGTCTCTTGTTGTGTGTCCTGTCATTAAAGTGTCTCTTGTTGTGTGTCCTGTCATTAAAGTGTCTCTTGTTGTGTGTCCTGTCTTCAAAGTGTCTCTTGTTGTGTGTCCTGTCTTCAAAGTGTCTCTTGTTGTGTGTCCTGTCATTAAAGTGTCTCTTGTTGTGTGTCCTGTCTTCAAAGTGTCTCTTTTGTGTGTCCTGTCATTAAAGTGTCTCTTGTTGTGTGTCCTGTCATTAAAGTGTCTCTTGTTGTGTGTCCTGTCATTAAAGTGTCTCTTGTTGTGTGTCCTGTCTTCAAAGTGTCTCTTGTTGTGTGTCCTGTCTCAAAGTGTCTCTTGTTGTGAGTCCTGTCATTAAAGTGTCTCTTGTTGTGTGTCCTGTCATTAAAGTGTCTCTTGTTTGTGTCCTGTCTTCAAAGTGTCTCTTGTTGCTGTGTGTCCTGTCATTAAAGTGTCTCTTGTTGTGTGTCCTGTCATTAAAGTGTCTCTTGTTGTGTCCTCTCATTAAAGTGTCTCTTGTTGTGTGTCCTGTCTTCAAAGTGTCTCTTGTTGTGTGTCCGTCTCAAAGTGTCTCTTGTTTGTGTCATGTCATTAAAGTGTCTCTTGTGTGTGTCCTGTCATTAAAGTGTCTCTTGTTGTGTGTCCTGTCATTAAAGTGTCTCTTGTTGTGTGTCCTGTCATTAAAGTGTCTCTTGTTGTGTGTCTCTGTCTTCAAAGTTCTCTTTGTGTGTCCTGTCATTAAAGTGTTCTTGTTGTGTGTCCTGTCATTAAAGTGTCTCTTGTTGTGTGTCCTGTCATTAAGTGTCTCTTGTTGTGTGTCCTGTCTTCAAAGTGTCTCTTGTTTGTGTGTCCTGTCTTCAAAGTGTCTCTTGTTGTGTGTCCTGTCTTCAAAGTGTCTCTTGTGTGTCCTGTCATTAAAGTGTCTCTTGTTGTGTGTCCTGTCATTAAAGTGTCTCGTGTTGTGTG
>JAAOOA010003293.1:22500-25941 GCA_012861695.1 Trematomus loennbergii | reverse complement strand
TCAAAACACAGGTAAAACTGTGTTAAACTGTGGGGGAATATGTTTCAAATGACAGCACACTGCTGCTTGTTGGCAGGCTGACTCACTTCACTGGTCTCTCACACACACCCAGGGGGAGAAAGAGGACACATTGACCCAGGAAAGAAGCCTCAAACACAGGTAAAACTGTGTTAAAGTGTGGGGGAACATGTTTCAAATGACAGCACACTGCTGCTTGTTGGCAGGCTGACTCACTTCACTGGTCTCTCACACACACCCAGGGGGGAGAAAGAGGACACATTGACCCAGGAAAGAAGCTCAAAACACAGGTAAAACTGTGTTAAACTGTGGGGAATATGTTTCAAATGACAGCACACTGCTGCTTGTTGGCAGGCTGACTCACTTCACTGGTCTCTCACACACACCCAGGGGGGAGAAAGAGGACACATTGACCCAGGAAAGAAGCCTCAAAACACAGGTAAAACTGTGTTAAAGTGTGGGGGAACATGTTTCAAATGACAGCACACTGCTGCTTGTTGGCAGGCTGACTCACTTCACTTGTCTCACACACACCCAGGGGGGGGAGAAAGAGGACACATTTACCCAGGAAAGAGTGCTCGAAAGCTGGCTACAGCAGAGTCACAGTGTGGAGGAACATGTTTCAAATGACAGCACACTGCTGCTTGTTGGCAGGCTGACTCACTTCACTGGTCTCACACACACACCCAGGGGGGAGAAAGAGGACACATTGACCCAGGAAAGAAGCCTCAAAACACAGGTAAAACTGTGTTAAACTGTGGGGGAATATGTTTCAAATGACAGCACACTGCTGCTTGTTGGCAGGCTGACTCACTTCACTGGTCTCTCACACACACCCAGGGGGGAGAAAGAGGACACATTGACCCAGGAAAGAGTGCTCGAAAGCTGGCTACAGCAGAGTCACAGTGTGGAAACATGTTTCAAATGACAGCACACTGCTGCTTGTTGGCAGGCTGACTCACTTCACTGGTCTCACACACACACCCAGGGGGGAGAAAGAGGACACATTGACCCAGGAAAGAAGCCTCAAAACACAGGTAAAACTGTGTTAAACTGTGGGGAATATGTTTCAAATGACAGCACACTGCTGCTTGTTGGCAGGCTGACTCACTTCACTGGTCTCTCACACACACCCAGGGGGGAGAAAGAGGACACATTGACCCAGGAAAGAAGCCTCAAAACACAGGTAAAACTGTGTTAAAGTGTGGGGGAACATGTTTCAAATGACAGCACACTGCTGCTTGTTGGCAGGCTGACTCACTTCACTGGTCTCTCACACACACCCAGGGGGGAGAAAGAGGACACATTGACCCAGGAAAGAAGCCTCAAAACACAGGTAAAACTGTGTTAAACTGTGGGGGAATATGTTTCAAATGACAGCACACTGCTGCTTGTTGGCAGGCTGACTCACTTCACTGGTCTCTCACACACACCCAGGGGGGAGAAAGAGGACACATTGACCCAGGAAAGAAGCCTCAAAACACAGGTAAAACTGTGTTAAAGTGTGGGGGAACATGTTTCAAATGACAGCACACTGCTGTTGGCAGGCTGACTCACTTCACTGTCTCACACACACCCAGGGGGGGGAGAAAGAGGACACATTTACCCAGGAAAGAGTGCTCGAAAGCTGGCTACAGCAGAGTCACAGTGTGGAGGAACATGTTTCAAATGACAGCACACTGCTGCTTGTTGGCAGGCTGACTCACTTCACTGGTCTCACACACACACCCAGGGGGGAGAAAGAGGACACATTGACCCAGGAAAGAAGCCTCAAAACACAGGTAAAACTGTGTTAAACTGTGGGGGAATATGTTTCAAATGACAGCACACTGCTGCTTGTTGGCAGGCTGACTCACTTCACTGGTCTCTCACACACACCCAGGGGGGAGAAAGAGGACACATTGACCCAGGAAAGAGTGCTCGAAAGCTGGCTACAGCAGAGTCACAGTGTGGGAGGAACATGTTTCAAATGACAGCACACTGCTGCTTGTTGGCAGGCTGACTCACTTCACTGGTCTCACACACACACCCAGGGGGGAGAAAGAGGACACATTGACCCAGGAAAGAAGCCTCAAAACACAGGTAAAACTGTGTTAAACTGTGGGGGAATATGTTTCAAATGACAGCACACTGCTGCTTGTTGGCAGGCTGACTCACTTCACTGGTCTCTCACACACACCCAGGGGGGAGAAAGAGGACACATTGACCCAGGAAAGAGTGCTCGAAAGCTGGCTACAGCAGAGTCACAGTGTGGAGGAACATGTTTCAAATGACAGCACACTGCTGCTTGTTGGCAGGCTGACTCACTTCACTGGTCTCACACACACACACCCAGGGGGGAGAAAGAGGACACATTGACCCAGGAAAGAAGCCTCAAAACACAGGTAAAACTGTGTTAAAGTGTGGGGGAACATGTTTCAAATGACAGCACACTGCTGCTTGTTGGCAGGCTGACTCACTTCACTGGTCTCTCACACACACCCAGGGGGGAGAAAGAGGACACATTGACCCAGGAAAGAAGCCTCAAAACACAGGTAAAACTGTGTTAAACTGTGGGGGAATAGTTTCAAATGACAGCACACTGCTGCTTGTTGGCAGGCTGACTCACTTCACTGGTCTCTCACACACACCCAGGGGGGAGAAAGAGGACACATTGACCCAGGAAAGAAGCCTCAAAACACAGGTAAAACTGTGTTAAAGTGGGGGGAACATGTTTCAAATGACAGCACACTGCTGCTTGTTGGCAGGCTGACTCACTTCACTGGTCTCACACACACCCAGGGGGGGGAGAAAGAGGACACATTTACCCAGGAAAGAGTGCTCGAAAGCTGGCTACAGCAGAGTCACAGTGTGGAGGAACATGTTTCAAATGACAGCACACTGCTGCTTGTTGGCAGGCTGACTCACTTCACTGGTCTCACACACACACCCAGGGGGGAGAAAGAGGACACATTGACCCAGGAAAGAAGCCTCAAAACACAGGTAAAACTGTGTTAAAGTGTGGGGGAACATGTTTCAAATGACAGCACACTGCTGCTTGTTGGCAGGCTGACTCACTTCACTGGTCTCTCACACACACCCAGGGGGGAGAAAGAGGACACATTGACCCAGGAAAGAAGCCTCAAAACACAGGTAAAACTGTGTTAAACTGTGGGGGAACATGTTTTAATGCAGTTACTATGTGTCCCCACAGGGGGGGGCGCATCAGTGCAGAGAGAAGCCTGAAAATGACTCTCCAGCACCTCGGAGAGCTCCATTGTGAAATCTTGCTACTAATCCATAACTTTTGATAACAAGCTCTGTTCGGTTCAGGCTTTTGTTGTACCCCCCCATTTCCACGTACCCCGCATCCAACGGTACTATCGCCGAGTCTCTAGGACCTCGGGGAGCGGAGTTACGGCAGAGGGTCAGATTCTGAAAATA
>JAAOOA010003293.1:7500-12500 GCA_012861695.1 Trematomus loennbergii | reverse complement strand
AAAAATCGGCCGAAGCGCCAAACACCTGGCCACTACTCCCGTTGGCACTTAGAAAAAATTTCACAATTTTTCAAAACTTCATTTTTGATTATTTTAAGATATAATTAAGCGTTTTCTTCACTTTTTTTTTTGCTCCACGGGTGGGGGCGCCTGGCAGGCCGCCTATGAGCACCCAAATTCGGCCTGGATCATCCAGGATTTGTGGGAAAAAATCCATAAACTGACTAAATCACCCAGAGAGGTCCCCTACCTAGCCCAAATATATATAATACAAATACATTTAAATAGTAAAAGGTGCACTTGTGCTCTGCATTACCCGGAATTTTATTTTCATAGCCCCATGATAGTGATTAAAAATCATTTTCATGGGAAAAAGTGTTAAAACGCCTGATTCAATTATATGCAGGACCCCAGTGAGCTCCAGACTATGTGCATTGTGTTGGGGAACCATATAAATGATAGAATAAATGCATTCAAATGCAAAAATAATGATTTAAAATCATTTTAGGGGGACAATTGTGGAGAGGAGCCTTAAAAATGACTCTGTTTTAAGATATAATTAAGCGTTTTCTTCACTTTTTTTTGCTTTCCACGGGTGGGGACGCCTGGCAGGCCGCCTATGAGCACCCAAATTCGGCCTGGATCATCCAGGATTTGTGGGCAAAGCTCCATAAACTGACTAAATCACCCAGAGAGGTCCCCTTTCTAGCCCAAATATATATAATACAAATACATTTAAATAGTAAAAGGTGCACTTGTGCTCTGCATTACCGGGAATTTTATTTTCATAGCCCCATGATAGTGATTAAAAATCATTTTCATGGGAAAAAGTGTTAAAACGCCTGATTAAATGATATGCAGGACCCCAGTGAGCTCCAGACTATGTGCATTGTGTTGGGGAACCATATAAATGATAGAATACATGCATTTAAATGCAAAAATAATGATTTAAAATCATTTTAGGGGGACAATTGTGGAGAGGAGCCTGAAAAAGACTCTGCAGCACCCCGGATAACTACCACTTCATCTGGTTTAAATGTGGTGGTGATAGTGGCATTGACTAGTACCCAGTACTGGGAGAGAACCAGGTTACAGCACATGTCTTTTCGACCCAGGAAAGAGTGCTCGAAACGTGGCAGAAGCATAGTCACACTGTGGGGTAACATGTTTCAAATGACAGCACACTGCTGCTTGTTGGCAGGCTGACTCACTTCACGGTCTCACACACACACCCAGGGGGGAGAAAGAGGACACATTGACCCAGGAAAGAAGCCTCAAAACACAGGTAAAACTGTGTTAAACTGTGGGGGAACATGTTTCAAATGACAGCACACTGCTGCTTGTTGGCAGGCTGACTCACTTCACTGTCTCACACACACCCAGGGGGGAGAAAGAGGACACATTGACCCAGGAAAGAGCTCAAAACACAGGTAAAACTGTGTCAAGTGAGGAACATGTTTCAAATGACAGCACACTGCTGCTTGTTGGCAGGCTGACTCACTTCACTTGTCTCACACACACCCAGGGGGGGGAGAAAGAGGACACATTTACCCAGGAAAGAGTGCTCGAAAGCTGGCTACAGCAGAGTCACAGTGTGGAGGAACATGTTTCAAATGACAGCACACTGCTGCTTGTTGGCAGGCTGACTCACTTCACTGGTCTCACACACACACCCAGGGGGGAGAAAGAGGACACATTGACCCAGGAAAGAAGCCTCAAAACACAGGTAAAACTGTGTAAAGTGTGGGGAACATGTTTCAAATGACAGCACACTGCTGCTTGTTGGCAGGCTGACTCACTTCACTTGTCTCACACACACCCAGGGGGGGAGAAAGAGGACACATTTACCCAGGAAAGAGTGCTCGAAAGCTGGCTACAGCAGAGTCACAGTGTGGAGGAACATGTTTCAAATGACAGCACACTGCTGCTTGTTGGCAGGCTGACTCACTTCACTGGTCTCTCACACACACCCAGGGGGGAGAAAGAGGACACATTGACCCAGGAAAGAAGCCTCAAAACACAGGTAAAACTGTGTTAAAGTGTGGGGGAATATGTTTCAAATGACAGCACACTGCTGCTTGTTGGCAGGCTGACTCACTTCACTGGTCTCTCACACACACCCAGGGGGGAGAAAGAGGACACATTGACCCAGGAAAGAAGCCTCAAAACACAGGTAAAACTGTGTTAAAGTGGGGGAACATGTTTCAAATGACAGCACACTGCTGCTTGTTGGCAGGCTGACTCACTTCACTGTCTCACACACACCCAGGGGGGAGAAAGAGGACACATTGACCCAGGAAAGAGCTCAAAAACAGTAAAAGTCACTGTGGGGGAACATGTTTCAAATGACAGCACACTGCTGCTTGTTGGCAGGCTGACTCACTTCACTGGTCTCTCACACACACCCAGGGGGGAGAAAGAGGACACATTGACCCAGGAAAGAAGCCTCAAAACACAGGTAAAACTGTGTTAAAGTGTGGGGGAACATGTTTCAAATGACAGCACACTGCTGCTTGTTGGCAGGCTGACTCACTTCACTGGTCTCTCACACACACCCAGGGGGGAGAAAGAGGACACATTGACCCAGGAAAGAAGCCTCAAAACACAGGTAAAACTGTGTTAAAGTGTGGGGGAACATGTTTCAAATGACAGCACACTGCTGCTTGTTGGCAGGCTGACTCACTTCACTGGTCTCACACACACACCCAGGGGGGAGAAAGAGGACACATTGACCCAGGAAAGAAGCCTCAAAACACAGGTAAAACTGTGTTAAACGTGGGGGAACATGTTTCAAATGACAGCACACTGCTGCTTGTTGGCAGGCTGACTCACTTCACTGGTCTCTCACACACACCCAGGGGGGAGAAAGAGGACACATTGACCCAGGAAAGAAGCCTCAAAACACAGGTAAAACTGTGTTAAAGTGTGGGGGAACATGTTTCAAATGACAGCACACTGCTGCTTGTTGGCAGGCTGACTCACTTCACTTGTCTCACACACACCCAGGGGGGGGAGAAAGAGGACACATTTACCCAGGAAAGAGTGCTCGAAAGCTGGCTACAGCAGAGTCACAGTGTGGAGGAACATGTTTCAAATGACAGCACACTGCTGCTTGTTGGCAGGCTGACTCACTTCACTGGTCTCACACACACCCAGGGGGGAGAAAGAGGACACATTGACCCAGGAAAGAAGCCTCAAAACACAGGTAAAACTGTGTTAAAGTGTGGGGGAACATGTTTCAAATGACAGCACACTGCTGCTTGTTGGCAGGCTGACTCACTTCACTGGTCTCACACACACCCAGGGGGGAGAAAGAGGACACATTGACCCAGGAAAGAAGCCTCAAAACACAGGTAACTGTGTTAAAGTGGGGGAACATGTTTCAAATGACAGCACACTGCTGCTTGTTGGCAGGCTGACTCACTTCACTGGTCTCACACACACCCAGGGGGGAGAAAGAGGACACATTGACCCAGGAAAGAAGCCTCAAAACACAGGTAAAACTGTGTTAAACTGTGGGGGAACATGTTTCAAATGACAGCACACTGCTGCTTGTTGGCAGGCTGACTCACTTCACTGGTCTCTCACACACACCCAGGGGGGAGAAAGAGGACACATTGACCCAGGAAAGAAGCCTCAAAACACAGGTAAAACTGTGTTAAACTGTGGGGAACATGTTTCAAATGACAGCACACTGCTGCTTGTTGGCAGGCTGACTCACTTCACTGGTCTCACACACACCCAGGGGGGAGAAAGAGGACACATTGACCCAGGAAAGAAGCTCAAAACACAGGTAAAACTGTGTTAAACGTGTGGAGGAACATGTTTCAAATGACAGCACACTGCTGCTTGTTGGCAGGCTGACTCACTTCACTGTCTCTCACACACACCCAGGGGGGAGAAAGAGGACACATTACCCAGGAAAGAGCTCAAAAACAGGTAAAACTGTGTAAAGTGTGGGGAACATGTTTCAAATGACAGCACACTGCTGCTTGTTGGCAGGCTGACTCACTTCACTGGTCTCACACACACCCAGGGGGGAGAAAGAGGACACATTGACCCAGGAAAGAAGCCTCAAAAACAGGTAAAACTGTGTTAACAGTGTGGGGGAACATGTTTCAAATGACAGCACACTGCTGCTTGTTGGCAGGCTGACTCACTTCACTGGTCTCACACACACCCAGGGGGGAGAAAGAGGACACATTGACCCAGGAAAGAAGCTCAAAACACAGGTAAAACTGTGTAAAGTGGGGGAACATGTTTCAAATGACAGCACACTGCTGCTTGTTGGCAGGCTGACTCACTTCACTGGTCTCACACACACCCAGGGGGGAGAAAGAGGACACATTGACCCAGGAAAGAAGCCTCAAAACACAGGTAAAACTGTGTTAAAGTGTGGGGGAACATGTTTCAAATGACAGCACACTGCTGCTTGTTGGCAGGCTGACTCACTTCACTGTCTCACACACACCCAGGGGGGAGAAAGAGGACACATTACCCAGGAAAGAGTGCTCGAAAGCTGGCTACAGCAGAGTCACAGTGTGGAGGAACATGTTTCAAATGACAGCACACTGCTGCTTGTTGGCAGGCTGACTCACTTCACTGGTCTCACACACACCCAGGGGGGAGAAAGAGGACACATTGACCCAGGAAAGAAGCCTCAAAACACAGGTAAAACTGTGTTAAACTGTGGGGGAACATGTTTCAAATGACAGCACACTGCTGCTTGTTGGCAGGCTGACTCACTTCACTGTCTCACACACACCCAGGGGGGAGAAAGAGGACACATTGACCCAGGAAAGAAGCTCAAAACACAGGTAAAACTGTGTCACAGTGTGGAGGAACATGTTTCAAATGACAGCACACTGCTGCTTGTTGGCAGGCTGACTCACTTCACTGTCTCACACACACCCAGGGGGGAGAAAGAGGACACATTGACCCAGGAAAGAGCTCGAAAGCTGGCTACAGCAGAGACAGTGTGGGGAACATGTTTCAAATGA
>JAAOOA010003292.1:12500-17500 GCA_012861695.1 Trematomus loennbergii | reverse complement strand
AAGAACCGGGCAAAAGGGGGGAAAATGTGAAAAAAGTGTCCGAAAATAGTGCCTCATGACCCCGCAAGAGTCCCCCGCGGACTCCCCTGACATTCCTCCATGGAGGAAATCATCCAACTCAACTTTGGTGAGAACCGGGGAAAGGGGTCAAAATGGAAAAATTGTACCCCAAAATAGGGCCTCATGACCCCGCAAGAGTCCCCCGCGGACTCCCCTGACATTCCTCCATGGAGGAAATCATCCAACTCAACTTTGGTGAGAACCGGGGAAAGGGGTCAAAATGGAAAAATTGTACCCAAAATAGTGCCTCATGACCCGCAAGAGTCCCCGCGGACTCCCCTGACATTCCTCCATGGAGGAAATCATCCAACTCAACTTTGGTGAAAACCGGGGAAAGGGGTCAAAATGTAAAAATTATACCCCCAAATAGTGCCTCAAAATCGGGTAGAGTCACCGGGAAAGTGCCCTCGCATTCCTCCAGGGCTCAAAATGTCACCCTTAAACTATTTGGAGAACCGGGAAAATGTAAAAAATAAGGCCCAAAATAGTGCCTCATAATCGGGTAGAGTCACCTGCAAAAGTGCCCTCGCATTCCTCCAAGTGTTGGGAGAACCAGGCTGGGGGGTCTTGAGGCACAAAATGAGGCCCACTCAGAGTGCTTGGTGAGCGGATACATTCTTCCATGATTTCCAACAGCCGTATTTTTTCTGAGTCCACCCAAAAACTGGGTTTCTGATTTCGTGCGGAAGGTAGTCTGAAAAACATGGATGAATCTTTTTGACAGAGAAGTGGAAATGAAGCCCAGGGACTTTTTCCCCTTCTCCGTTGTACCAACCATCGGAGAAGGGGAAAAATCGGCCCGAAGCGCCAAACACCTGGCCACTACTCCCGTTGGCACTTAGAAAAAATTTCACAATTTTTCAAAACTTCATTTTTGATTATTTTAAGATATAATTAAGCGTTTCTTCACTTTTTTTTTTGCTCCACGGGTGGGGGCGCCTGGCAGGCCGCCTATGAGCACCCAAATTCGGCCTGGATCATCCAGGATTTGTGGGAAAAAATCCATAAACTGACTAAATCACCCAGAGAGGTCCCTACCTAGCCCAAATATATATAATACAAATACATTTAAATAGTAAAAGGTGCACTTGTGCTCTGCATTACCCGGAATTTTATTTTCATAGCCCCATGATAGTGATTAAAAATCATTTTCATGGGAAAAAGTGTTAAAACGCCTGATTCAATTATATGCAGGACCCCAGTGAGCTCCAGACTATGTGCATTGTGTTGGGGAACCATATAAATGATAGAATAAATGCATTCAAATGCAAAAATAATGATTTAAAATCATTTTAGGGGGACAATTGTGGAGAGGAGCCTTAAAAATGACTCTGTTTTAAGATATAATTAAGCGTTTTCTTCACTTTTTTTTGCTTTCCACGGGTGGGGACGCCTGGCAGGCCGCCTATGAGCACCCAAATTCGGCCTGGATCATCCAGGATTTGTGGGCAAAGCTCCATAAACTGACTAAATCACCCAGAGAGGTCCCTTTCTAGCCCAAATATATATAATACAAATACATTTAAATAGTAAAAGGTGCACTTGTGCTCTGCATTACCGGGAATTTTATTTTCATAGCCCCATGATAGTGATTAAAAATCATTTTCATGGGAAAAAGTGTTAAAACGCCTGATTAAATGATATGCAGGACCCCAGTGAGCTCCAGACTATGTGCATTGTGTTGGGGAACCATATAAATGATAGAATACATGCATTTAAATGCAAAAATAATGATTTAAAATCATTTTAGGGGGACAATTGTGGAGAGGAGCCTGAAAAAGACTCTGCAGCACCCCGGATAACTACCACTTCATCTGGTTTAAATGTGGTGGTGATAGTGGCATTGACTAGTACCCAGTACTGGGAGAGAACCAGGTTACAGCACATGTCTTTTCGACCCAGGAAAGAGTGCTCGAAACGTGGCAGAAGCATAGTCACACTGTGGGGTAACATGTTTCAAATGACAGCACACTGCTGCTTGTTGGCAGGCTGACTCACTTCACTGGTCTCACACACACACACCCAGGGGGGAGAAAGAGGACACATTGACCCAGGAAAGAAGCCTCAAAACACAGGTAAAACTGTGTTAAACTGTGGGGGAATATGTTTCAAATGACAGCACACTGCTGCTTGTTGGCAGGCTGACTCACTTCACTGGTCTCTCACACACACCCAGGGGGGAGAAAGAGGACACATTGACCCAGGAAAGAAGCCTCAAAACACAGGTAAAACTGTGTTAAAGTGTGGGGGAACATGTTTCAAATGACAGCACACTGCTGCTTGTTGGCAGGCTGACTCACTTCACTTGTCTCACACACACCCAGGGGGGGGAGAAAGAGGACACATTTACCCAGGAAAGAGTGCTCGAAAGCTGGCTACAGCAGAGTCACAGTGTGGAGGAACATGTTTCAAATGACAGCACACTGCTGCTTGTTGGCAGGCTGACTCACTTCACTGGTCTCACACACACACCCAGGGGGGAGAAAGAGGACACATTGACCCAGGAAAGAAGCCTCAAAACACAGGTAAAACTGTGTTAAACTGTGGGGGAATATGTTTCAAATGACAGCACACTGCTGCTTGTTGGCAGGCTGACTCACTTCACTGGTCTCTCACACACACCCAGGGGGGAGAAAGAGGACACATTGACCCAGGAAAGAAGCCTCAAAACACAGGTAAAACTGTGTTAAAGTGTGGGGGAACATGTTTCAAATGACAGCACACTGCTGCTTGTTGGCAGGCTGACTCACTTCACTGGTCTCACACACACACCAGGGGGGAGAAAGAGGACACATTGACCCAGGAAAGAAGCCTCAAAACACAGGTAAAACTGTGTTAAACTGTGGGGGAATATGTTTCAAATGACAGCACACTGCTGCTTGTTGGCAGGCTGACTCACTTCACTGGTCTCTCACACACACCCAGGGGGGAGAAAGAGGACACATTGACCCAGGAAAGAAGCCTCAAAACACAGGTAAAACTGTGTTAAAGTGTGGGGGAACATGTTTCAAATGACAGCACACTGCTGCTTGTTGGCAGGCTGACTCACTTCACTTGTCTCACACACACCCAGGGGGGAGAAAGAGGACACATTTACCCAGGAAAGAGTGCTCGAAAGCTGGCTACAGCAGAGTCACAGTGTGGAGGAACATGTTTCAAATGACAGCACACTGCTGCTTGTTGGCAGGCTGACTCACTTCACTGGTCTCACACACACACCAGGGGGGAGAAAGAGGACACATTGACCCAGGAAAGAAGCCTCAAAACACAGGTAAAACTGTGTTAAACTGTGGGGGAATATGTTTCAAATGACAGCACACTGCTGCTTGTTGGCAGGCTGACTCACTTCACTGGTCTCTCACACACACCCAGGGGGGAGAAAGAGGACACATTGACCCAGGAAAGAAGCCTCAAAACACAGGTAAAACTGTGTTAAAGTGTGGGGGAACATGTTTCAAATGACAGCACACTGCTGCTTGTTGGCAGGCTGACTCACTTCACTGGTCTCACACACACACCCAGGGGGGAGAAAGAGGACACATTGACCCAGGAAAGAAGCCTCAAAACACAGGTAAAACTGTGTTAAAGTGTGGGGGAATATGTTTCAAATGACAGCACACTGCTGCTTGTTGGCAGGCTGACTCACTTCACTGGTCTCTCACACACACCCAGGGGGGAGAAAGAGGACACATTGACCCAGGAAAGAAGCCTCAAAACACAGGTAAAACTGTGTTAAAGTGTGGGGGAACATGTTTCAAATGACAGCACACTGCTGCTTGTTGGCAGGCTGACTCACTTCACTTGTCTCACACACACCCAGGGGGGGGAGAAAGAGGACACATTTACCCAGGAAAGAGTGCTCGAAAGCTGGCTACAGCAGAGTCACAGTGTGGAGGAACATGTTTCAAATGACAGCACACTGCTGCTTGTTGGCAGGCTGACTCACTTCACTGGTCTCACACACACACACCCAGGGGGGAGAAAGAGGACACATTGACCCAGGAAAGAAGCCTCAAAACACAGGTAAAACTGTGTTAAAGTGTGGGGGAATATGTTTCAAATGACAGCACACTGCTGCTTGTTGGCAGGCTGACTCACTTCACTGGTCTCTCACACACACCCAGGGGGGAGAAAGAGGACACATTGACCCAGGAAAGAAGCCTCAAAACACAGGTAAAACTGTGTTAAAGTGTGGGGGAACATGTTTCAAATGACAGCACACTGCTGCTTGTTGGCAGGCTGACTCACTTCACTGGTCTCTCACACACACCCAGGGGGGAGAAAGAGGACACATTGATCCAGGAAAGAAGCCTCAAAACACAGGTAAAACTGTGTTAAAGTGTGGGGGAACATGTTTCAAATGACAGCACACTGCTGCTTGTTGGCAGGCTGACTCACTTCACTGGTCTCTCACACACACCCAGGGGGGAGAAAGAGGACACATTGACCCAGGAAAGAAGCCTCAAAACACAGGTAAAACTGTGTTAAAGTGTGGGGGAACATGTTTCAAATGACAGCACACTGCTGCTTGTTGGCAGGCTGACTCACTTCACTGGTCTCACACACACCCAGGGGGGAGAAAGAGGACACATTGACCCAGGAAAGAAGCCTCAAAACACAGGTAAAACTGTGTTAAACTGTGGGGGAATATGTTTCAAATGACAGCACACTGCTGCTTGTTGGCAGGCTGACTCACTTCACTGGTCTCTCACACACACCCAGGGGGGAGAAAGAGGACACATTGACCCAGGAAAGAAGCCTCAAAACACAGGTAAAACTGTGTTAAAGTGTGGGGGAACATGTTTCAAATGACAGCACACTGCTGCTTGTTGGCAGGCTGACTCACTTCACTTGTCTCACACACACCCAGGGGGGAGAAAGAGGACACATTTACCCAGGAAAGAGTGCTCGAAAGCTGGCTAACAGAGTCACAGTGGGAG
>JAAOOA010003291.1:15000-20101 GCA_012861695.1 Trematomus loennbergii | reverse complement strand
AGTATAGGTAGTATTCCCATGTAGTATTGTTAGTAGTATAGTAGTATTGTTAGTAGTAGTATTATGTTAGTATTATAGGTAGTATTCCCTGTAGTATTGTTAGTAGTATAGGTAGTATTCCAGTGTATTGTTAGTAGTATAGGTAGTATTGTTAGTAGTATAGGTAGTATTCCCTGTAGTATTGTTAGTAGTATAGGTAGTATTCCCAGTAGTATTGTTAGTAGTATAGGTAGTATTGTTAGTAGTATAGTAGTATTGTTAGTAGTATAGGTAGTATTCCCAGTAGTATTGTTAGTAGTATAGGTAGTATTAGTATATTGTTAGTAGTATAGGTAGTATTGTTAGTAGTATAGGTAGTATTCCTGTAGTATTGTTAGTAGTATAGGTAGTATTCCCTGTAGTATTGTTAGTATAGGTAGTATTGTTAGTATATAGGTAGTATTGTTAGTAGTATAGGTAGTATTCCCAGTAGTATTGTTAGTAGTATAGGTAGTATTGTTAGTAGTATAGGTAGTATTCCCAGTAGTATTGTAGTAGTATAGGTAGTATTACCAGTAGTATTGTTAGTAGTATAGGTAGTATTACCTGTAGTATTGTTAGTAGTATAGGTAGTATTCCTGTAGTATTGTTAGTAGTATAGGTAGTATTGTTAGTAGTATAGGTAGTATTGTTAGTAGTATAGGTAGTATTGTTAGTAGTATAGGTAGTATTCCCTGTAGTATTTTAGTAGTATAGGTAGTATTGTTAGTAGTATAGGTAGTATTGTTAGTAGTATAGGTAGTATTCCCTGTAGTATTGTTAGTAGTATAGGTAGTATTGTTAGTAGTATAGGTAGTATTGTTAGTAGTATAGGTAGTATTCCCAGTTAGTATTGTTAGTAGTATAGGTAGTATTCAGTAGTATTGTTAGTATATAGGTAGTATTGTTAGTAGTATAGGTAGTATTACCTGTAGTATTGTTAGTAGTATAGGTAGTATTCCCTGTAGTATTGTTAGTAGTATAGGTAGTATTGTTAGTAGTATAGGTAGTATTGTTAGTAGTATAGGTAGTATTGTTAGTAGTATAGGTAGTATTCCCTGTAGTATTGTTAGTAGTATAGGTAGTATTGTTAGTAGTATAGGTAGTATTGTTAGTAGTATAGGTAGTATTCCCTGTAGTATTGTTAGTAGTATAGGTAGTATTGTTAGTAGTATAGGTAGTATTGTTAGTAGTATAGGTAGTATTGTTAGTAGTATAGGTAGTATTGTTAGTAGTATAGGTAGTATTGTTAGTAGTATAGGTAGTATTCCAGTAGTATTGTTAGTAGTATAGGTAGTATTCCCAGTAGTATTGTTAGTAGTATAGTATTACCATAGTATTGTTAGTAGTATAGGTAGTATTGTTAGTAGTATAGGTAGTATTACCTGTAGTATTGTTAGTAGTATAGGTAGTATTCCCTGTAGTATTGTTAGTAGTATAGGTAGTATTGTTAGTAGTATAGGTAGTATTGGTAGTATTGTTAGTAGTATAGGTAGTATTGTTAGTAGTATAGGTAGTATTCCCTGTAGTATTGTTAGTAGTATAGGTAGTATTGTTAGTAGTATAGGTAGTATTGTTAGTAGTATAGGTAGTATTCCCTGTAGTATTGTTTAGTAGTATAGGTAGTATTGTTAGTATATAGGTAGTATTCCCAGTAGTATTGTTAGTAGTATAGGTAGTATTGTTAGTAGTAACATATGAAGTGTTAGCATTATAACAGGAAGTCAGTGGTATCACTCGATAAACTCGCCATGAGTTTCAGAATAAGAGCGTACCGTCCAGCAGCTCGTAGATCAGCACGAAGTTGTTCTTCACGTTCTCCTCGCTGATCTTCCCGAAGTATGCGGTCATGACGTCACACATCTTGTAGAGGAATCGAACACCATGCAGGCGTTGACGTTCTGCCGCGTGGCGGCCGCCAGCCACACGTTGGAGCGCTTCACATGGAAGAAGCTGGTCCGGGCGATGTTAGAGACCGGAGAGCGCACCTGGTGCCGGGCGTGGATCACGCTCACCCGGAACGCATCTACCGCATTCCTCCTGGAGAGAGAAGAAGAAACATCACTTCCTGTTACACATCACAAGCTAACAGGAACGCATCTACCGCATTCCTCCTGGAGAAGAAGAAGAAACATCACTTCCTGTTACACATCACAAGCTAACAGGAACGCATCTACCGCATTCCTCCTGGAGAGAGAAGAAGAAACATCACTTCCTGTTACACATCACAAGCTAACAGGAACGCATCTACCGCATTCCTCCTGGAGAGAGAAGAAGAAACACTTCCTGTTACACATCACAAGCTAACAGGAACGCATCTACCGCATTCCTCCTGGAGAGAGAAGAAGAAACATCACTTCCTGTTACACATCACAAGCTAACAGGAACGCATCTACCGCATTCCTCCTAGAGAGAAGAAAAACACTTCCTGTTACACATCACAAGCTAACAGGAACGCATCTACCGCATTCCTCCTGGAGAGAGAAGAAGAAACATCACTTCCTGTTACACATCACAAGCTAACAGGAACGCATCTACCGCATTCCTCCTGGAGAGAGAAGAAGAATCACTTTATGTTGGGAAACACTGAATGTCCTCTTCCAACATGAGAGTAAACATGCTAACAAAGGTATCCCAACTGTAGCTGTGAACATGACAGGATGTATGATTACCTAGAAGAGCATCAGGACTGTTTGAGGCATATGATAGCTATGTGATTAACATGATGATTCAGCCTCTATGGAGAGAGACATATGACAAGCATGCTCATTCTGACGTGGAGCTAATCTGAAGTAAACATTGAATACTGCTTTCTATTCCTCCATCTTGTGACTGTGTAACTCCCTCTCTTGGATATCAGCATGTGAAGGACACTGTTCAGGAACTAGTTGATGCTCTGTATGTGATGACTACTTCCATTCTGGAGAGGATCACAAATACATGGATCCTGAGATTGAAGCTCAAGCCGGGGACCAGGGAGAGTTTTCTAACAGATTAGTACAAATGTGAAGTGCTAAACATGTGTGTTAGCTGTGTAACATCTAACCCTAGATCCATAACAAGCTAACAAGTATCATTAAGAATCCACATCTAGCCGCTGGTCAGATCTGACTAGAGTTGGGAACCGAAACTCGGTTCCAGATGAGAACCGATAAGAAAATGCCGGTACAAAATACACAATTTCAGTTCTGCTTAACGGTTCCTAAACGCGGTAGATCCTGTATTCCACCGGGTCCGTCTGCGCTGCGGGTCCGTCTGCGCCGCGGGTCCGTCTGCGCTGCTGGTCCGTCTGCGCCGCGGGTCCGTCTGCGCCGCGGGTCCGTCTGCGCCGCTGTGACCCGTGGAATACAGCCAGGGTAAGGGCGGACTGGCCATCTGTGTGTTCTGGAGAATCACAGAGCGGCCGGTCGTCAGCGGGCCGGCTCGGTTCGCTGACGACCGGCACCGCCCTTCATGTTTTTAAACGGCATCATGTAAGTTGCGCTGACAGGCGACAGAGGTCCAGTTGCCCCGCAGCGAGGCTCCCCCGCCCTCCCTCAGCGAGGCTCCCCCCGCCCTCCCTCAGTCACTTCATAACACCAAAGATGGGGCGCGGTAAACGTGAGGCTCCACTGCACAGCGTAATGCCTGTTGATAGCTTGCCTCAGGCTCAGTTACAATAAAGCACAGCTATTGTGCAATACATTTGTATTGCATGTATATTTTATATTTGTAAAAATGTCAGTTAAAGCTGAAAAGAATAAAGATATTTTTGTTATCTAAATGTTTGACCTCTTTCTTTCACAATTTTGGAATCGAAACGGGGAATCGATAAGAACCAGAATCGATAAGAACCGGAATCGATAAGAACCGGAATCGATAAGAATCGGAATCGATAAGAACCAGAATCGATAAGACCAGAATCGATAAGAACCGGAATCGATAAGAACCGGAATCGATAAGAACCGGAATCGATAAGAACCGGAATCCATAAGAACCGGAATCGATAAGAACCGGAATCCATAAGAACCGGAATCGATAAGAACCGGAATCGATAAGAACCGGAATCGATAAGAACCGGAATCCATAAGAACCGGAATCGATAAGAACCGGAATCGATAAGAACCAGAATCGATAAGAACCAGAATCGGAATCGGAATCGATAAGAACCAGAATCGATAAGAACCGGAATCGATAAGAACCGGAATCGATAAGAACCGGAATCGATAAGAACCAGAATCGATAAGAACCAGAATCGGAATCGGAATCGATAAGAACCAGAATCGATAAGAACCAGAATCGATAAGAACCAGAATCGGAATCGGAATCGATAAGAACCAGAATCGATAAGAACCGGAATCGATAAGAACCGGAATCGATAAGAATCGGAATCGGAATCGGAATCGATAAGAACCAGAATCGATAAGAACCAGAATCGATAAGAACCAGAATCGATAAGAACCAGAATCGATAAGAACCAGAATCGATAAGAACCAGAATCGATAAGAACCGGAACCGGAATGGATAGATTTCAAACGATACCCATCCCCAGATCTAACCCAAGCCCCCAGGAAGTGACTCTGAGGAACATATTCCTAGTGTCCAAACGGCGGTACTACACCTTCCGTATCAGTCCGTGACGTCACTGGGACAGAAAGACTTTCTCCCATTGTCTAACATGGAGAAAGAGACGTCTGTGAATCAGAGGACCATTGTTTTAAACTAAATAAACTACCCAGAATGCACTCTGTGATAGCCCTTATTAGAATCATGAAGTACTTAGAGTTGTAAAATGCACTCAAAGCTGAATCTAGATTTATTTTCTCTCTCCAGTCATTCTAGTGAGCCGAGAGCAGGATATCGGGGACGGGGCTTAATGACAGGAGGCGGGGCTTAATAACAGGAGGCGGGGCTTAAGGGGAAACGCAACTCTGCTCTATGAGTCACATACGGGTACTTCTGCTCTGACAACAAGGCATGATGGGTAATCTGTGACGTTTTGCTCTCGATGATCTCAGGCCATTTTGTCCTCATGAGCCAATGAGCAGCTCTCATTGGAAAGAACAAGCTCCGCCTCCCACGCTCTTATTAAACGTCCATAGTA